>APFE031023334.1:136114-151638 GCA_000404065.3 Pinus taeda | reverse complement strand
AGACTCTCCCAATTTCAGGATTAGTTTCCACCAACTCTCCTTCTCCTAATTTGAGCTTTGATCTAGTGAGCATTCACAGCTAAACCAACACAAGCTTGTCTAACATTACAGCCTACTGCTCTGATACCACTTGATCTAATAATCACCCTATGAGTGACATCAGTTGAAGATTTATTAAACTAAAGGTATTACAGATTCATGTGCTGGTGTGTGTTCTGTGTTATTTAAGCAACGGATCGATCAAATTGCCAATACACAGACATTTAAATGGAAAGACAACAGAGAAATACAGCAAGCAACCACAAAGACACAAGCAATTTTAATGAGGAGTTCACCCTATTCTCCAGGGCTACGTCTCCGGTCCAGCTTTCAGTGGTGGCCTTGTTTTATTGTGTCTTTAAGCAGAGAATTACAATGCAGGGACTCAATGTGAGTTCTCCTTAAGCAGGTTTTGCTTGGCAGGGTGATTCTTGGATTCCCCAAGCCACTGGAGTACACAGTCTCTTCTTCCCACCAGCTCTGTGACCTTCTGGTCTACAGTTGTAAGAGCCCAACGTGGTGCTCAGCCCGGACAGATCCCTCTATGGGGTGGCTTGAATCTCTCAAGATTGGTGGTGCTCGATGCTGCCTCTATTCAGGTTGACCCTCCGTCTCTTCTTGCTTTACT
The DNA here is from genome assembly GCA_000404065.3 of Pinus taeda. NCBI lineage: Eukaryota > Viridiplantae > Streptophyta > Pinopsida > Pinales > Pinaceae > Pinus > Pinus taeda. The sequence goes on along the minus strand of APFE031023334.1, from coordinate 150,971 downwards.
GCCTTCTTCTCTGTGTTTCCGTCCTCCTCTTGGGATTCTAGTATTTTTCCTTCGTCTCTCGGACTTCACTCCAACTTTACTGTGTATTCTATCTCTATTCATGGCTTTTAGCCATTCGTTTCCATGCCTGTTCGGTTCCTCTTCCGCCTCGTCGATTCGCCTTTTGCAGCTGCGCTTGGAGTTCCCTGTTCGGCGTCAGCATGAACGCTCAGGGAGTGGCCACGTGTCCTCATCTGAACAGTGCCAGCCTACTCGTCGGTTCATTTTTTTCAGTTACGTCGCGGATTCGTTCTTCCTCCACTGTGGTGGTCAAACAGATTCCAAATCCCTTTAGAACACAACTTAATTCCCTTTCGATTCTGCTTCCTCCATCAGGCGCAATCTCAGTCGTCCAATCTGGGCTCCCCCAAATCCAACGTCATACGCATGTCCCATGCGGTGACTTGCTTGACCGATAACGCATGATGAACGACGGTTTTCTCTCACCTCCATCGCCACGTGTCGATCGTTGAGTGGGATCGCTCCGCTTCCTCCAAACTCGTTTACAGTTTGAGGGCACCCCGATCAATACCGTCGGTTTCCAAAGCACGGGTCCCGCCTTGTACGATTAGTGCTTTTTCGTTTCTCTGCCTATGGTTCTCCGGCTCCCAACGTGACCGAGTGCTTAAGGCTCCTCCATTTTGGTCCTGTTCGCCTAGCGATGCGCGATTAATCACGCATCAAAAATCAACTCCTTTTCCCGATCCGGGGCTCCCAGTGGCTACTTTGACCTCCTGCACAGTCTCCATGGGCCTTGGTCAGCGCGCTTTGACTGAGGTCCTCGTCGTTCCACGCTAGCTACCATTGCCACTCGTTCAGGGTGTTTTTGATCGTTGTTTTGGAATTTTAGAGATTCGTCCAGACCTAATACAGTCATGGTTCTCTGCCAGTCTTTAATGGATCCAATTCAGATCAAATGAGGTATGTTGTGAATTTATTTCAATTTATTTTGAATCTAATGCAAATTATGTGATTGGTATAGGAAAGCATGAAACACTCTGTTGGGTTGTCAAAACTGACATCAAGCATTAGCAACAACAACAAAAGGAATGGAACAGGAAACACTATGTTGGTAAAGCATTCAGGAGCAAGGTCATTGTGGGACACTGGTACCCAATAGTGTATATTTATTTCCATGAGCATGTTATGACCGATATGATGGTTTTAAGGTAGGTATATACCTTGGTTGTTTGACCTTCTGATGCAAGGAAGCCTTGCCAAGGGACTGATCGCCTAGGATAGAGGATATCAAGGAACTTGGAAAGTGAGTAAATGTATGAAAGGGGTAACCAATTTTCCCGAGGCATTGTGTAGTTGAGAAGGAAGGCCGTGGATGGATTTGTTTTGGTCATTATCATTGCCAAATGGAATCATGTGCACATTGGGAGTGTGCCCTGGAACAATGAGCTGGTAACTATTCACTGAGAGGACAAGTGGTGCAAGATTATAGTGCTAGACCTTGGATGTCGATTTGACCTTGTAGTGGATGCCGGAATTCCTAAGAAGGACATGAATACTAGTATTACTTTGAGGGTGGTGGTGTGAGCCTCTGGATTCCCTTGTTGTAGATGCAAGAATTGTATCCTTTTATTTGATGGTTGAGAAAATGTGCATATGTGTATATGTGTGTATTATTGTAAATATTGTATCGAGTTGGATTTATAAAGATCCATATACAATATGATTATTTTTTGGGTGAAGAAAATGTGTATGTGTGTATATGTGATTATTATTGTAAATATTGTAATGAGTTGTGTTATAAAGCTCCAGTAAATGGGATGGTTGTCATGTTTTAGCAGATGGTCATTGTAAATATTGCAACGAGCTATTTTATAAAGCTCCATGGGAAATATGTTTTGTTTTCAGTGGTCTTGCTAGTTATAGGTGTCACTGGACATCGAGGACAGTGTTCCTCCAAGTGGGAGGGATATGTAACAACCCTTGTTAAAAGTCCATGTAAACATAAAAATATAAGACCACGGTTATGGGGCACATATTCCAAGATGAATATTAGGCAAGGCATCCTAGTGGGGTGTCACCTCAGTTTATTATGGTTAAGGAAATTGGCAAAAGAAAGGAAAAGGCTTTAGAAAGGCAAAATGGAATTTTTGGCACATTTATTTATGAAAATAATGGAAATTAGGAGAAAAGGAAGGTGAAAGGTCATAGGTTGCATGTGAGGAGGAAATTGAAGGAAAATAATGGAAATTGAAGAAAATAGAGGCCTCATTGATAAAAAGGCTTATGAGGATCAGTTCATGGACTTTTGTAAGTTTAGTTTTGGAGCTCTCTCATTATTCTCTCTCTCTCTCTCTCTCTTGGACACTTAGAGTTTCTTGGAGCACTCTTGAAGGAGTGTGGCATACTTGGGATTTGGAGAAATAAGGAAAATGGAAGAAATATCAAGCAAGGAAGAGCAATATCAAGTAGCTATAACATGATTATTTGCAGGTATCGATTTGAATGTGTATTTTCCTTGCTATATTTGACATGCATGGTATTGCATGTAGTTCTTTGATATTATGGCATGGGTTTTTCCAAGTGTGACAGTGTTTTCAGCCTAGCCTTGCCATTTTCGAATAGTCATTGTGTGATGGGGTTCTCATGTTTTGGTTGAGCTGGATTTTCGAATGGATTTGAAGCTGAGTGAGGTGGATCTCCAAAAGAAAGAACACATGGCCTAATGATCAATGAACCAAAACGTGGATTGCAGTAAAGCCACCGGCCTAGTGACTCGTGAACCATACTATGGGTTGCGATAAAGCTAGGTATTTTGTGCCTCGGTAGGCCTAGGAATCCTCGACCGATTCATCGCGGGATATATGGTAAAGCCTAGAGGTGGTTTCCCTTGATTAGGCCTAGGAATCCTAGTCGATGAATGGTGGGATATATGGTAAATCCTAGAGGGAAGAGTCTCAGTATAGGGCCTAGTGATCCCTAGATTAGACTGTGGATTGTGGTAAATCCTGAGAGACTAGGAGATATGAAAATTCCTCTTGGTGTAGGTGGAGAAATCTGGTCGCATCCATGCTTGTTTTGGCCTAGTGATCTGGTGGAGATCGTGATAAAGCCTTTTATTACATGTTTATTATTTTGGCCTAGTGATTCGGTGTGGATTGTGGTAAAGCCTGGTTTCTATTGATGAGGGTGAGGTGGAGTAGCCTTGGGATGCCTTGGTTGGTTATTTTGGTTTGAGCCCCACATTCATGCTTGGAATATGGCATGGGGGTGATTAGCTAAAGAGAGATATGGCTTAGCCAATCTATGGTCGGGTGGAATTTGGTAGTCCCATACTAGGTTGGCTTTTGCATTTATTAATAAGAGGACCTTTCCTTGGTATATTGTGTAAATGTACTAGTTTATATGTGGATTCTATGGTTGATGTATCCTTGATATTTCTGTTGTTATTATGCTAGTTATAAGAATGTATTATGAGAGTGTTGATGTATGGCTCTCCTCATGTTTCGATTTGTAAATGAATGAACAATGTATCTATGACATAATAGATGATCACGTAGCTAAGTATGAGACCCCATTGCTCATATATGTTGTTTAAACCTGTAGATTACATATTTGTCACATGTTTGATGAAATGTTTGTTAGGCTAGTAGGGGTACAATCTAGTTCTTGTTGATGTTTTTGCAAATGTATCGTTGTTCCATTGTGAAATTTCATTCCTAAAGGAGTCATTGAGTTCTGGGAAATGACTTGGGCTATGGGCCTAAAAGAAGTGGCACAAATCTCAGAGTTGTAGACATAGGTCTGAGGAGAAAATTCCCTAGACGCATGCATACCCATGTTGTGGGAGTGTTTGGAACCTCCTGGACACATGCATGTCCATATCAAGGGAGCATTTGGGGGTTTAAAGGTATGTGTTTGAAAATGGAATTTTCAAATATGCTTTTGAGTTCAGGGTTGGAAATTTGTATCAAGTTATAGGATGGTCCATTGGGGACCATGTCAATCGAAACATCTCATCTATAGCACAAGAGGTCTACTTATTATGGGGTCCTACTCGATGTGAGTCAGATGGTGATAGGGATGCCTGAATTTAAGAAGAGCATGAAGGTACATGTATGAGATGTACCGAAGGAAAATCTTACAAGGGGAACATTCCCCTCATGTAGCAGGTCCACAGGTTTGGAACAACCCAAGGGGTTTGGATTCTTGATCGGGAATCTCATGTATGTAGGTGGAAGAAATCCCTCTATGGCTTGAAGCAAAAAACCTGTGTGTAATATGAGAGGATTGATAGTTGTCTGATGAAGCTGAGATTCACTAGGAAAGATCAAATTTGTGACTTTCTCGAACGACTTGTAGTCATTGAGAGACCCTCTTATGAGGGTCCTACATGATGCATGCATTGAGATTTGGGAGCTCCAAGGGGCTTAGGGTACTTCTTGAAGCAACAAGCGACCATAGGGCGACTCACCCTCCACTAATGGTGCGTTGTGTACAGGGTGAATGGCTCAGCCTTCCCTTGTGATACCTCGTGGCGACTTAGGGACAGAATGAGTGGTTCTCCTGTCGAGGCATCCTACCCATGCAGTTTGGGACTCATGGGAAGTACCTCTCATCTGGCTAATGATTAGGGAAATGTGGTTAGGGACCATAGTAGTACTATCGATGGACGCATCGTTGTATATACCGTACTCTGTATGCTATGATGACCTCCATTGATATAGGATCAATATGAGTGGTTTGAGACACTCTCTTGTGATATTGATCTAGGACCAATGAAACTGACTTCAGGTCAATAAGAGTCATATAACTCACTCCCTTGGAACTGATCTAAGATCAATAAGAGTGGTATGACACACTATCTTCATATGGAACTGACTTCGGGTCAGTAGAGAATGGTATGAGACATTCTCGATCAATTCTTTTTCTTCATGGTTCATCATAGTAGAGTAGATCAGAGCTAGCAGTGCAAGGCAATGCATTTGATGACTGGGACAGTACCAACGGTCAGACAGATTAGCAAATGGAGTTCTCCCTAGTTGAGAGGGAGTGTTAAAATTGGCAATTAGGGCCAAACTCCATGTGAGTCATCTTATTTATGGCAACTGATAATTTTCTTGGATCCCTCTCATTGAGAGGTGTATGATTCATCTAAAGATCATCTTATTCTGATAAGTATTCATGGAGTTATGAATTTATTTGTGTTATAAGACAATTCATCAAGGTCGGCCAGCAACCAAATAAACCCCACATGTGCTTAACGTTTTAGTATAAAACGAGATGACTTGAGAGTCATTTCACACACACTTCTCACTTGATTTCTCTCCACTTGTCTTAGGTTTTAGTGTGAGAGAAATCTAGGAGGAAGAATCCCTAGACGTTGGAGGAAAGGAGGATGCCCTAGCCGCAGTCCTAAAGGATGCCCTAGCCGCAGTCCAAAAGGATGCCCTAGCCGCAGTCCTAAAGGATGCCCCAAGCGTAGTCAACACAAGGTCTTGGTTGCAGCAAAGGAAGGTTTGTTTCATGGGTCTTTTAGAAGTTCGAGATGTTGTAAGGGAGGCCGAGGTAGCTCCTTTGAGGGCCGAGACAAGGGAAGGTTGTTTCAAGACAGTGTGGAGGTGTTCATAGAGTGACCAACTATTGGTGAAGGGCAATGCAAGCTGTTGTGGCTAAGTGACAAGGCTATGAATTGTTTGGAGCGAAACGTATGGTGGTTTGAATGGGTTGTAGGTGGCAGTAGATGTATGTGGTAGGCCGCAAGCCTACCCACTCCAAAACAAGCAAGTGTGGAAGTGTTAGGGGTTGCCATATGCCTAAAACAACAACATGTGAAGGCAAAAATCTACCTTGACTAGGTCGCAGTCATTCGGAGGCTGTTTGTATGAGTTGATAAGGATTTTTGTTGCGTACACATGCTCTAACCAGGGACAGCTAACCATTAGACTTGGAGCAGCAAGTGTGGTGTGTTTGGGTCAATGTTGTGACTAGATTTAGATCAGTTCATGGTGCAGCAATGTTCATGTGCAGCTATGGTACTTGGTGTAGCAAGTACAAGTGTGGCAGCAAGGTACATCAGTGCTAAACATTGGGACAACAAGTGTGGCAACAAGGTACATCAGTGCTAAACATTGGGACAACATGTGTGGAAGCAAGGTACAATAGTGCTAAACAATGGGACAACATGTGTGGTGTCAAGGTAAAGCAGTGCTAAACATTGGGACAAGCAGTGTAGCAACATGGTGCAGCAATGGCACATGGGACAACAATGGTAGATGATGCAATACAATGAGGTATAGTATGAGGCAACACTAGTGAGTGCAACAAGATGATAAGGTACAACAAGATGTTGCAGTATAGGAAGGTGAAGCATAAGGTGCAGCAGTATGATGTGTGCAGCATGGTAATGAGGTCTAGCATAGTGATGATGGGTGCAACATGGTGCAACACAGTAAGGTGGAGTGTGATGACAAGGAGCAACATAATGATAGGTGATGGAGTCACCTTGAAGAATCAGTTGAAGCAACATGTCTTCAAATGAGTTCAAATACCTCATTTATCATCTACTTAGAGATGATCTATGCTCTTATTTAGATAAGTCAAAGTGTTGACTTATGTTGTTTATATACTATCTCTCTCTCTCTCTACTGAACTATTGAAGAAAATATAAGAAGAATTGATCAAGGGTTTCCCCACATTGGGGTTTGTCCCTGGATAGTGCCACATCTTGTGTCCTCTTGTCTTGGTTTGTCTTCTACGATCTTTGTTTATGTTCTATCTGAAATTTACTATAATGTTGATGTGATTGATAATCTTGAAAAGATATTGAGCTAACTGTGAAAATTGAAATAAATTTCTCTAAGCATAGAACATACTTAAAATTAACAGTACGTCTGGTGTTGTGTACACATTGTATAGGTGGTACGATGTACATGTGGCATTGTGTACATGTTGTGCAGGTGGTGTCATGTACATGTGATGTTGTGAACACGTTGTGCGATGTACAGGTGGTACTATGTACATATTGTACATATGGTACTGGTGTACATGTGGTATTTTGTGCATGTCGTACATGTTGTGTTGTGGGTATACTGTACTTTGCATGTGCACTGAGTAGTCGTGGAATCGTGACATATGTATTCAGTGTGATGTACTCTGTGTACATATTTGTGGTGTTGTACATCGGGTGTAGGTGTATGTATTGTGTTGTGGTGTACACCGAATGTAGGAGTATGTATTCTGTTGTGTTGAAAAGTGGGTGTAAGTGAATGTTGTTCTATGTCGTGTGTCGTTATATGTGTGTGATGCACACTATGTGTATGTGCACATGGTTGAGGATAAGGCATTGGGTGTTTGTTGAGTGTGGTAACCCATCCAGTGTGCGTACATAATAAAGACAAAGGTAGAAGTAAGGACCATATTTCTCGAGGCACTGTGTAGTTGAGAAGGAAGGTCGTGGATGGATTTGTTTTGGTCATTATCATTACCAGATGGAATCAGATGCACATTGGGAGTGTGCCCTGGAACAATGAGCTGGTAACTGTTCACTGAGAAGACAAGTAGTGTAGGATTATAGCGGTGGACCTTGGATGCTGATCTGACCTTGCAGTGGATTCTAGAATTCCTAGGAAGGACATGAATCCTAGTATTACTTTGAGGGTGGAGGTGTGAGCCTTTGGATTCCCTTGTTGTAGATGCAAGAATCGTATCCTTTTATTTGATGGTTGAGAAAATGTGCATATGTGTATATGTGTGTATTATTGTATATATTGTATCGAGTTGGATTTATAAAGATCCATTTACAATATGGATATTTTATGGGTGAAGCAAATGTGTATGTGTATATATGTGATTATTATTGTAAATATTGTAATGAGTTGTGTTATAAAGCTCCAGTAAATGGGATGGTTGTCATGTTTTAGCAGATGGTCATTGTAAATACTGGAACAAGTTATTTGATAAAACTCGATGGGAAATATGTTTTGTTTTCAGCGGTCTTACTGGTTATTGGTGTCATTGGACACCGAGGACAGTGTTCCCCCAAGGGGGAGGGTTCTGTAACAACCCTTGTTAAAAATCCATGTAAATATAAAAATATAAGACCACGGTCATGGGACGCGTATTCCAAGATGAATTTTAGGCAAGGCATCCTAGTGGGGAGTCACTTCAGTTTATTATGGCTAAGGAAATTGGTAAAAGAAAAGGAAAAGGCTTTAGAAAGGCAAAATGGCATTTTTGGCACATTTATTTATGAAAATAATGGAAATTAGGAGAAAAGGAAGGTGAAAGGTCATAGGTTCCAAGTGAGGAGGAAATTGAAGGAAAATAATGGAAATGGAAGAAAATATAGGCCTAATTGATAAAAGGGCTTCCGAGGATTAGTTCATGGACTTTTGTAAGTTCAGTTTTGGAGCTCTCTCGTTATTCTCTCTCTCTCTCTCTCTCTCTCTCTCTTGGACACTTAGAGTTTCTTGGAGCACTCTTGAAGGAGTGTGGCATACTTGGGATTTGGAGAAATAACGAAAATGGAAGCAAAGATCAAGCAAGGAAGAGCAATATCAAGTAGCTACAACATGATTATTTGCAGCTATCGATTTGCATGTGTATTTTCCTTGCTAGATTTGCCATGCATGGTATTGCATGTAGTTCTTTGATATTATGGCATGGGTTTTTCCAAGTGTGATAGTGTTTCCAACCTAGCCTTGCCATTTTCGAATAGTCATGTTGTGATGGGGTTCTCATGTTTTGGTTGAGCTATATTTTCGAATGGATTTGAAGCTGAGCAAGGTGGATTTCCAAAAGAGAGAACACATGGCCTAATGATCAATGAACCAGAACGTGGATTGTGGTAAAGCCACTAGCCTAGTGACCCATGAACCACATTGTGGGTTGCGATAAAGCTAGGTATTTTGTGCCTCAGTGGGCCTACGAATCCTTGACCAATTCATCATGGGATATATGGTAAATCCTAGAGGTGGTTTCCTTTGATTAGGCCTAGGAATCCTAGCTGGTGAATGGTGGGATATATAGTAAATCCTAGAGGGCAGAGTCCTGGTTTAGGGCCTAGTGATCCCTAGATCAGACTGTGGACTGTGGTAAATCCTAAGAGACTAGGAGATAGGAAAATTCCTCATCGTGTAGGTGGATAAATCCGGTGGCATCCATGCTTGTTTTGGCCTAGTGATCTGGCGGAGATCGTGATAAAGCCTTTTATTACATGTTTATTATTTTGGCCTAGTGATTCGATGTGGATTGTGGTAAATCCTAGTTTCTATTGATGAGGGTGAGGTGGTGTAGCCTTCGGATGCCCTAGTTGGTTATTTTCGTTTGAGCCTCATATTCATGCTTGGAATATGGCATGGGGGTGATTGGCTGAAGAGAGATCTGGCTCAGCCAATCTATGGTCGGTGGAATGTGGTAGTCCCATATTGGGTTGGATTTTGCATTCATTAATAAGAGAACCTTTCCTTGGTATCTTATGTGTAAATGTACTGGTTTATATGTGGATTCTATGGTTGATGCATCCTTGATATTTCTATTGTTATTATGCTAGTTATAAGAATGTATTATGAGAGTGACGATTTATGGCTCTCCTCAAGTTTCGATTTGTAAATGAATGAACAATGTATCTATGATCTAATAGATGATCATGTAGCTAAGTATGAGACCCCAGTGCCCATATACGTTGTTTAAACTTGTAGATTACATATTTGTCACATGTTTGATGAAATGTTTGTCATGGCTAGTAGGGGTACAATCTAGTTCTTGTTGATGTTTTTGCAAATGTATCTTTGTTCCACTGTGAAATTTCATTCCTGAAGGAGTCATTGAGTTCTGGGCACTGACTTGGGCTACGGGCCTAAAAGAAGAGCATGAAGGTACATGTTTGAGATGTCCCGAAGGAAAATCTTACAAGGGGACCATTCCCCTCATGTAGCAGGTCTACAGGTTTGGAACAACCTGAGGGGTTTGAGATTCATGATCGGGAATATCATGTATGCAGGTGGGAGAAAGCCCTCTATGGCTTGAAGCAAAACACCTCGGGCATAATATGACAGGATTGATAGCTGTCTGATGAAGCTGAGATTCACTAGGAGTGAAGCTGATCCAAACCATTACTTGAAGGTTGTGGATGATAGACCTCTCATACTGGCACCTTGTAAGGACGACCTCTTTCTGATAGGTGCAGACCCTCTCATTTGCAGAAGTAAGAGGGAGTTGGATTCCAGATTTGGAATAGTGAGCTGCAAGCCCATGGCTACCTCGATGCAGCTTAGCTTTTAGAAGTTATGTGGTAGTTATGCCAGACCAGATTTGGGAAATGCCTTTGAGTTCCATAAACTCATTGATGATCATGGTGAACTTTTTGTCTAGATATATGTTTTGCAGATAACGTGATGAGCTCATATATTTTTGAACCTCACTGGATTGGTGCCAAGAATCTTCCGAGATATCTTCAGGGTACAATCTCTCATGGATTGAGAAACACTGCCAGAAATGTGAAGCTGCATGACTATTCAAATGTTGACTCGGCAGGTAGTGTGGAGGATCGCAAGAGCACTTCTGGGTGTTCATTCTCTTTGGGTTCTGCTCAATATCCTAGATGACCAGGAAGTAGAAGACTATTTCTATAAGCACCGCTGAGACAAAATACATAGCTTTTCATTAAGTTGTTTGCACACATGATGGATACCATCGTGATCCTCTGTGTCAACTGGGGGGATTCGATTGTTGAGGAATCTCATATTCTATGATTGCTCTAGCATATAGACATCAAAGACTACCTTATATAGGATATGGTACATCGATGAGTGAGGAGGCTCCATCGCATTGAGACTGATGTACAAGTCGTAGACATTTTGTCGAAGCCCTGGGGAAAGGTCAAATTTGTGACTTTCCTAAATGTCTTGGAGTCATTGAGGGACCCTGTTATGAGGGTCTTGCATGATGCATGCATTGAGATTTGGGAGCTCCAGGGGGCTTAGGGTACTTCTTGGAGCAAGAAGCGACCATAGGTTGACTCACCCTCCCGTAATGGTGCGCTGTGTACAGGGTGAATGGCTTAGCCTTCCCCTGTGATACCTTAAGGCGACTTAGGGATAGGATGAGTGGTTCTCCTCTTGAGGAATCCTACCCATGTAGTCTGGGCCTCATGGGAAGTACCTCTCATTTGGCTAATGAGTAGGAAAATGTGGTTAGGGACCATAGTAGTACTATCGATGGACGCATCATTGTATCTACTATACTCCCTATGCTATGATGACCTCCATTGATCTGGGATCAATATGAGTGGTTTGAGACACTCCCTTGTGATATTGATCTAGGAACAATGAAATTGACTTCGAGTCAGTAAGAGTGATATAACTCACTCCCTTGTAACTGATCTAGGATTAGTAAGAGTGGTATGACACACTATCTTCATATGGAACTGACTTCGGGTTGGTAGAGAATGGTATGGGACATTCTCGATCAATTCTTCTTCTTCATGGTTCATCATAGCATAGCAGAGCAGCGTCAGTAGTGCAAGGTAGTGCATTTGATGGCTGGGACAGTACCGATGGTCAGACAGATTAGAAAATGGAGTTCTCCCTAGTTGAGAGGGAGTGTTAAAATTGGCAATTAGGGCCAAACTCCATGTGAGTCACCTTATATATGGCGGATGATATTTTTCTTGGATCCCTCTCATTGAGAGGTGTACAATTTATCTAAAGATCATCTGATTCCGATAAGTATTCATGGAGTTATGCATTTATTTGTGTTATAAGACAATTTGTCAAGGTTGACCAACAACCAAATAAACCCCACATATGCTCAACGTTTTAGTATAAAATGAGATGACTTGAGAGTCATTTCACACACACTTATCACTTGATTTCTCTCCACTTGTATTGGGTTTTAGTGTGAGAGGCATCTAGGAGGAAGAAGCCCTAGACGTTAGAGGAAAGGAGGATGCCCTAGCTGCAGTCCTAAAGGATGCCCTTGCCACAGTCCAAAAGCATGCCCTAGCCACAGTCCTAAAGGATGCCCTAACCGTAATCAACAAAATGTCTTGGCCGTAGCAAAGGATGGTTTGTTTCATCGGTCTTTTGGAAGTTTGAGGTGCTATAAGGGAGGCTGAGGTAGCTCCTTTGAGGGCCAAGACAAGGGGAGGTTGTTTCAGGACAGCGTGGAGGTGTTCTTAGAGTGCCTAACTCTTGTTGAACGGTAGTGCAAGCTGTTGTGGCTAAGCCACAAGGCTACGAACTATTTGGAGGGAAACATATGGTGGTTTGAGTGGGTTGTAGGTGGCAGCAAAGGTCTGTGGTAGGCCGCAAGCCTAGCCACTCCAAAACAGGCCAATGTGGAAGTGTTAGGGGCTGCCATATGCCTAGAACAACAACATGTGAAGGAAACAATCTACCTTGACTAGGCCGCAGTTACTCGGAGGTTGTTTGTATGAGTTGATAAGGATTTTTGTTGCGTACACATGCTCTAACCAGGGACAACTGACCATCATACTTGGAGAAGCAAGTGTGGTGTGTTTGGGTCAATTTTGTGATTAGATTTAGATCAATTCATGGTGCAACAATGTTCATGTGCAACTATGGTACTTGGTGCAGCAAGTACAAGTGTGGCAAAAAGGTACATAGTGCTAAACATTGGGACAACAAGTGTGGCAACAAAGTACATTAGTGCTAAACATTGGGACAACATGTGTGGAAGCAAGGTACAACAGTGCTAAACATTGGGATAACATGTGTGGCAGCAAGGTAAAGCAGTGCTAAACATTGGGACAAGCAGTGTAGCAACATGGTGCAGCAATGGCACATGGGACAATAATGGTACATGATGCAATATAGTGAGGTATAGTACGAGGCAACACTGGTGAGTGTAGCAAGATGATAAGGTACAACTAGATGTTGCAGTATAGGAAGGTGCAACATAAGGAGCAACAATATGATGTGTGCAGCATGGTAATGAGGTCTAGCATAGTGATGATGGGTGCAGCATGATGCAACACAGTAAGGTGGAGTGTGATGACGAGGTGCAACACAATGATAGGTGATCGAGTCACCTTGGAGAATTAGTTGAAACAACATGTCTTCAACTTAGTTTAGATACCTCATGTATCATCTACTTAGAGATGATCTATGTTGTTATTTAGATAAGTCAAAGTGTTGACTTCTGTTATATATGTACTATCTCTCTCTCTCTCTGCTGAACTATTGAAGAACATATAAGAAGAATTTATCAAGGTTTTCCCCACATTGGGGTTTGTCCCTGGCTAGTGCCACATCTTGTGTCCTCTTGTCTTGGTTTGTCTTATGTGATCTTTGTTTATGTTCTATCTGCAATTTACGATAATGCTGATGTGATTGATAATCTCAAAAAGATATTGAGCTAACTGTGAAAAATAGAAATAAATTGCTCTAAGCATGGGACATACCTAAAATTAACAATACGTCTGGTGTTGTGTACACGTTCTACATGTGGTGTGTGTACATGTTGTGTAGGTGATGTCATGTACATGTGATGTTGTGAACACGTTGTGCAATGTACAAGTGGTACTATGTACATATTGTGCATATGCTACAGGTGTACATGTGGTATTTTGTGCATGTCGTACATGTTGTGTTGCGGGTATATAGTACTGTGTATGTGAATTGAGTAGTCATGGAATTGTGACATATGTATTCATTGTGTTGTACTATGTGTACAAATTTGTGTTGTGTTGTAAATCGGGTGTAGGTATATGTATTGTGTTGTGGTGTACACCGAATGTAGAAGTATGTATTGTGTTGTGTCGTATAGTGGGTGTAGGTGCATGGTGTTGTATGTCATGTGTCGTTGTATGTGTGTGATGCACACTATGTGTATGTGCACATGGTTGAGGATAAGTCACTGGGTGCTTGTCAGGTGTGGCAACCGATGCAATGTGCGTACATAATAAAGACAAAGGTAGAAGTAAGGACTAATGTAGGATAAGTATTAGTATTTTATTTCAACTTTATTATGCATGTTATTTATGATTTTAGTCTAGGATGCTTATATGTGATCAATGATTATGGTTTATGATGGTTACATGTGATTTATGATTTTGATCTATGATGGTTGTGTTTTGAGCTAACCTGATGTGATATGTTTATACATGATGATTTGGTCAAAGATTCTAGTTTGACTTTTTGTGACAGGAAGCAAACATAATTGCAAGTATACCTTTTTGACGAGACACCAATCCAGCATGTTATGAATTTATCAATTTATTTTGAATCTAATGGAAATTATGTGATTGGTACAGGAAAGCATGAAATGCTCTGTTGGGTGGTCAAAACTGACATCAAGCATTAGCAGCAACAACAAAAGGAATGGTGCAGGCAACACTATGCTGGTAAAGCATTCAGGAGTAGGGCCATTGTGGGACACTAGTACCCAATAGTGACTATTTATTTCCATGAGCATTTTATGACCGATATGATGGTTTTAAGGTAGGTATATGCCTTGGTTGTTTGACCTTCCGATGCGAGGAAGCCTTGCCAAGGGACGGATCGCCTGGGATAGAGGTGTTATAGACATTTTTTGGCACTGCAACCCCAATCATAAATGTCCATAAACCAAAGGATCCTAAGTCCCTAAAAGTGTTACTTCACTCCCTAAAGGAACAAGGTCAGCTGATTATATCATCTCCCAGAAGTTATCCACAGAAAACTGCTCAAAACTAGTCAAAATTGGACCATACAGAATGCCCAGTGCAAAGGGTGCGATGCATCTCACCTACTCAGTGTAAAGGGTGCGATGCATACTGGAAAGCCCTTCTGTAGGGTGCAATGGGCGAGAATGGACAAATGGCAGAGACAGTTTGCGAGGTGGAGGATCATAGAAT
>APFE031023334.1:93137-129220 GCA_000404065.3 Pinus taeda | reverse complement strand
ATCACAGAGATCCAGAGGCTGGAATCTTGTATCTTGTAAGGAAGTGTTGTTGGTTTCCTAGTGCAACATCATAGTGTTGGGTGATCTAAGCTTTACATGAGGTGGAGAAGGGCTTTCTTGCTGGAGGATGATGCTGGGTCAGAACAATTGGTTGTAATCCTCTTTGTTATTCTTGATATTAATAAAGCTATTCAAGTTTTCCTCTTTGTTATTCTTGATATTAATAAAGTTATTCAAGTTTTCCTCCACATTCTTATATATTTGATGATATATGCATTTGTGTGGTCAATACATATATGATCCTGTATTGCTTATGATTGTAGATCTCTGTTCTTCGATAGTATTATGCTGCTTTGATTCCATAGGTAGAGGAAGAAGAAGCGGCAAAGATCTATCAGAAAGGAGAGGAACCAAGCAAGGAACCAAGCGCAATACTGAGGTTGGTGTCCTTTGTTCCCCTCTTATCTACTTCTCATAAAGGAAAGTGAAAGTAGTTTTAGTTTGTTTGTTTCTAAGATAGCTACTAGTCTTAGTGGGACTAGCAGCTCCGAGTGGACACTAGATTCCCCGATAACAAGAGGATGTCAGGGAACTTGGAGGGTGAGTGACTACACGAAAGGGTTGACTAGATTGCCCGAGGGACTGTGTAGTTGAGAAGGAAGGTTGAGGATGGATTTGTTTTGGTCATTATCATTGCCAGATGGAATCAGATGCACATTGGGAGTGTGCCCTGGAACAATGAGCTGGTAACTGTTCACTGAGAGGAAAATGGTGCAGGATTATAGCATTGGACCTTGGATGTTGATTTGACCTTGTAGTGGATTTTGGAATTCCTAGGAAGGACGTGAATCCTAGTATTACTTTGAGGGTGGAGGTGTAAGCCTCTGGATTCCCTTATTGCAGACACAAGAATCGTATCCTTTTATTTGATGGTTGAGAAAATGTGCATATGTGTATATTATTGTAAATATTATATTGAGTTGGATTTATAAAGATCCATATACAATATGATTATTTTATGGGTGAAGCAAATGTGTATGTGTGTATATGTGATTATTATTGTAAATATTATAATGAGTTGTGTTATAAAGCTCCAGTAAATGGGATGGTTGACATGTTTTAGCAGATGGTCATTGTAAATACTGCAACGAGCTATTTTATAAAGCTCCATGGGAAATATGTTTTGTTGTCAGCGGTCTTGTTAGTTATAGGTGTCGTTGGACACCAAGGACAGTGTTCCCCTAAGGGGGAGGGTTCTGTAACAACCCTTGTTAAAAATCCATGTAAATATAAAAATATAAGACCACGGTCATGGGACACGTATTCCAAGATGAATGTTAGGCAAGGCATCCTAGTGGGCTGTCACTTCAGTCTATTATGGCTAAGGAACTTGGCAAAAGAAAAGGAAAAGGCTTTAGAAAGGCAAAATGGCATTTTTGGCACATTCATTTATGAAAATAATGGAAATTAGGAGAAAAGGAAGGTGAAAGGTCATAGGTTGCATGTGAGGAGGAAATTGAAGGAAAATAATGGAAATTGAAGAAAATAAAGGCCTCATTGATAAAAAGGCTTCTGAGGAACAATTCATGGACTTTTGTAAGTTCAGTTTTGGAGCTCTTTCAATATTCTCTCTCTCTCTCTCTCTCATTCACTCACTCTTGGACACTTAGAGTTTCTTGGAGCACTCTTGGAGTGTGGCATACTTAGGATTTGGAGAAATAAGGAAAATGGAAGCAAAGATCAAGCAAGGAAGAGCAATATCAAGTAGCTACAACATGATTATTTGCAGGTATCGATTTGAATGTGTACTTTCCTTGTTAGATTTGGCATGCATGGTATTGCATGTAGTTCTGTGATATTATGGCATGGGTTTTTCCAAGTGTGACAGTGTCTTCAGCCTAGCCTTGCCATTTTCGAATAGTCATGGTGTGATGGGGTTCTCATGTTTTGGTTGAGCTGGATTTTCGAATGGATTTGAAGCTGAGTGAGGTGGATCTCCAAAAGAAAGAACACATGGCCTAATTATCATTGAACCAGAACATGGATTGTAGTAAAGCCACTGGCCTAGTGACCCGTGAACCAAACTGTGGGTTGTGATAAAGCTAGGTATTGTGTGCCTCGGTGGGCCTAGGAATCTTCCATTGGTTCGTCGCAGGATATGTGGTAAAGCCTAGAGGTGGTTTCCCTTGATTAGGCCTAGGAATCCTAGCCGGTGAACGGTGGAATATACGATAAATCCCAGAGGGCGAAGTCTCGGT
Source organism: Pinus taeda (assembly GCA_000404065.3). Lineage (NCBI taxonomy): Eukaryota > Viridiplantae > Streptophyta > Pinopsida > Pinales > Pinaceae > Pinus > Pinus taeda. The sequence goes on along the minus strand of APFE031023334.1, from coordinate 126,962 downwards.
TTAGGGCCTAGTGATCCCTAGATAAGACTGTGGATTGTGGTAAATCCTAAGAGACTAGGAGATAGGAAAATTCCTCATGGTGTAGGTGGAGAAATCCGGTGGCATCCATGCTTGTTTTGGCCTAGTGATCTGGCGGAGATCATGATAAAGACTTTTATTACATGTTTATTATTTTGGCCTAGTGATTTGGTGTGGATTGCGATAAAGTCTGGTTTCTATTGATGAGGGTGAGGTGGTGTAGCCTTGGGATGCCCTGATTGGTTATTTTGGTTTGAGCCCCACATTCATGCTTGGAATATGGCATGGGGGTGATTGGCTAAAGAGAGATCTGGCTCAGCGAATCTATGGTCGGGTGGAATGTGGTAGTCCCATACTAGGTTGGCTTTTGCATTCATTGATAAGAGGACCTTTCCTTGGTATCTTATGTGTAAATGTATTGGTTTATATGTGGATTCTATGGTTGATGTATCCTTGATATTTATGTTGTTATTATGCTAGTTATAAGAATGTATTATGAGAGTGATGATGTATGGCTCTCCTCATGTTTCGATTTGTAAATGAGTGAACAATGTATCTATGACCTAATAGATGATCATGTAGCTAAGTATGAGACCCCTGTGCTCATATATGTTGTTTAAACCTGTAGATTACATATTTTTCACATGTTTGATGAAATGTCTGTCATGGCTAGTAGGGGTACAATCTAGTTCTTGTTGATGTTTTTGCAAATGTATCTTTGTTCCACTATGAAATTTCATTTCTTAAGGAGTCATTGAGTTCTGGGCAATGACTTGGGTTATGGGCCTAAAAGAAGTGGCTCAAATCTCGGAGTCACAGACATAGGTTTGAGGAGAAAATTCCCTAGACGCATGCATACCCATGTTGTGGGAGTGTCTGGAGCCTCCTGGACACATGCATGTCCATATCAAGGGAGCGTCTGTGGTTTAATGGTCTAAAACATCAGTTTGTCTCAGGGGTTGGTTACCTGAGTGGTTGGGATGGCTCCTTGGATTTCTATTGCTAATGTGGAAGGTTTGTGTGGTGTGCTTACGACAATTGCACTTCCTTAAGGTCACCTAGGAGGTTGAATCCTATTATAGTGGCCTCTTGTCGCATATTTACCCCAGTTGGATAATTACTTGGGTAGGTGTGGGATGAGGGTGTTACACACTGCCATGTGTTGGGACACTATGCCACTAAGTGTCCACACAATAAGGCCGACAAGAATCCCTTAGGAGGAGTGGAAGGTCAATCTCTTGCTTCACAATTTGGGTTGGATTTCACCCTCATTACTTGCATGGTGACATCGGTGTTGGGTAGTGTGTGGTATCTAGATAGTGGAGACTCATTCCATATGATAGACAACAAACAAATATTTAGTGTCTTGGAGGAGAAGGACATATAGAAGCACATTGAAATGGGAGACAATGGAAGGTATAGTGCGACTGACATTGATACTATTAATTTTAAGAGGGAGTATGGTTCCCTCTCACATTAAAACATGTCATGTATGTTTTGGGTTTGAAGAAGAATTTAGTTTCATTGCTATGCTGGAGGACTATGGATACGATGTGATATTTAACAAAGGAAAGGTTTCCTTCATCACATAGCCTTAGGACAAGTGAAGCGGATCAGGCTTTGGGTGAAGAATCTCTACAATTTGGATGTAGAAGATTATGCAACATTGAGCACAAAAGAAGAGAAGGTGCAGAGTCGAGACATCGGTGAATTGTGGCATAGAAGATTGGGTTATTTGCACCATAGACCCTTGAAGATCATGCAAAAAATTTCTACAGGTTTTCCTAAGGGTACACTAGAGCAGAGAGATACATGCAAAGGATGTACATTGGGGAAGTACACCAAAGCCACCTTTCATGAAAAGGAAAATTAAGCACAAGTGATCCTTAAAATATTTCACTCAGATCCATGTGGACCGTTCTCAACAGCCTTCATGACCAAGCACAGGTATTATGTAATATTTGTACATGATTTCTCACATAAGTGCTGTATTTTCTTCATGCAAAATAAAGATCAAATATTCTCTGAATTTTGTGAATTTAAATCACTTGTTGAGAAAGACACTAGCAGGAAAGTGAAGGCTCTTTGGAGTGATAACGGTGAAGGATATGTGTCAAATGAATTCAAGAACATTTGTGCATCAAAAGGCATTCGACAAGAATTAATAGCACCCGATAACCCACAATAAAATGGGGTGGCTGAAAGGAAGAACAAAAATATTGTGGGAGCTGCATGGGTGATGTTACATGATCAAGGCCTACCATTGCACTTGTGGGTTGAAGCATGATACACAATTGTATATGTGAAAAATAACAGTCCTCATCGGATTCTCGGGATGAGTACACCAGAAGAGGCTTTTTCTGGTAAGAAAGCAGATGTGGGGGTACATTAATACACCTCACAACTATCGAGTGTACCTGTCATCTCACAGGATGACAGTGGTTTGTAGAGATGTGAAATTCGATGAAGAGAAGGCCATGAGATGTTCCCTTGAGAGGGAGCTTCAATTACATGTAGATGAGGAGCTTTTAGCTCCAAAGGAAGAGCCTCATGATGATGTGGAGCATCCACATGTAGAGGAGAAGAGAGTGGAAGCACCCACTCATGCAGATACTTCCAAATATGGAAGGAAGTGAACCAGAGACAGTGTCAGATTGATACATGATGCTAGAGATAATGTGGGAGAACCCACATCATAGCACAGGCATAGGAGATCACCATATCGGTACACTGGCTATATGGCTCTAATGAGTGAGAGTGTAGAGATTGAGCCATCCTCATTAAAGGAAGCAGTGCAACAACCAATATGGGTTGATGCCATGGTAGAGGAGTATGACTCCATTATAAGAAACCATGTTTGGGAAGTGGTCCCAAGACTAGCAGATAAGTCAGTGGTGAGTTCTAGATGAATTTATAAGGTAAAGAAAGCAGTAGATGGGAATGTGGAGAAACACGAGGCCAAATTTGTGGCCAGAGGGTTCTCTCACGTGGATCGAATTGATTACGAGGAGACCTTTGCTCCAGTAGCAAGGTACTCATCAATCAAATCTATTCTAGCACTGTCAATGAATATGGGATGGAGGATACATCAGATGTATGTGAAGACAACATTCCTCAACAAATTGATTGAGGAAGAGGTGCACATTGAGCAACCAAAAGGATTTGAGACCGTCAATAGAGAGTCACATGTGTGCAAACTCAAGCGAGCACTGTATGGATTGAAACAAGCACCTTGTGCTTGGTACACCAAGTTTGACAACTATTTCACCAGGTTGGGCTTCAACAAAAGTGAAGAAAATGTGAACCTTTACCATATTGTGGTTGAAGGTAAATTGTTGATTATAGTATTATATGTCAATGATTTAATTCAAACAAGTGATGAGAAGCTAGTAAAAACTTGCAAAGAGGATCTTGCAAGAGAATTCGAGATGAAGGACCTTGGGCTCATGCATTATTTCCTTAGTATTGAAGTAGATGAAGAACTGGTTGTCTCTCAGGGAAAGTATGCCAATGAGATATTGAAGAAGTTCCACATGGAGAGCAACAAACCCATGGAGACTCCTCTAGTAGGAAATTGGAGGAAGGAAGATGTTACTTCAGGGGAAGTAGTGGAGACTACTATTTACAGACATCTTGTGGGTTCACTCATGTATTTTGTGAACACAGGACTAGACATATGTTATGCAGTTAACCAACTTATTCAAGCAATGGTTAATCCAACCAAACTTGATTGGAATGCAACTAAACATGTGTTGAGATACCTCAGAGGCACCACTAAGTTTGGTCCTTATTACAAGCAAACTAAGGGGGTGAAGATGCAAGGCTTCATAGATGTAGATTGGGCAGGGAGTCCATCTAACATGAAGAGCACATCAAGGGGAATATTTAGTATTGGGTCAGCAACAATTTCTTGGTACAACAAGAAGTAAAGATCAGTTGCACTCAGTTCGACAGAAGTAGAGTACATGACTGCTAGTCAAGCAACTTGTGAAGTTATCTAGATGAGGAAGATCCTTGTTGTGTTATTTGATCAGCAAATGGATCCTATAAAGATTTACTGTAACAATTAAAATTGTATCAAACTCTCTAAGAATCCAATTTTTCATGATTGACCCAAGCATATCGACATCTGGTATCACCATCTACAAGATTGTGTGCAGAGGAGAATCATGTTGTTGGAGTACATTCCCACAGAGGAACATGATGTAGACATCTTGACTAAGGCACTGTTAAGAGGAAAATTCAAGTTCCATATAGGCAGGATTGGGGTATCTAATAATCCCTTTCTTGTTGAGAGGGAGTGTTGAAAATGCAACAAAAAAATCCTAATTTAATTTTGTCCTTGAATTAAATTAGGAATAAAATTGTAATTCCACATCACAAGACAACTTGTATGAGTTAACTAATTTAATTTGACTTAGTCAGCGCAATTAATTTGAGTTGAGGCTCTAGCTTGAGTCATGTAGAGTGTATCCTACATTATAGGAGCCCTGGTTGAGTTTATTTTGAGTTGTTATTAATTAATTCAGTTTCACTGAGTTAAAGTTAGTCAAACTAGTTCCAACTGATGGGGGAACTAGTAGGAGGTCAGACAATGGGGTGCTTCTTCATGTGTTCAATGAGTTAACTAATGATTCACTCATAAATAACTCATGCATGTCAGATCTGAGAGTTACCCAGTTGAAATTGGAGTTAAGGGACAATGTACTATCAGTTGTATAATCACCCGAATTGTACAGGGGGTGCATGTAGTTAGAGGAAGGCCTATGAGGATTGCACAATTCATATTGAGGAATTTCCCTAATTAATAGGAGGCTAATTACCAAGGAAATAAGGACTTGGGAAAGTAGAAAATTAGTTAAGTATTGACCAAGTCTTATCTAGGAAGCAGTGAGATAGATAGAGATAGTGCAGAGGTTGCTCGGGCTTGAGAAAAACATTGTAATCTTCTCATATTTTCTAATTAATGCAATATATAGATAGCAAGGGTTTTTAGTTGTGTCTTTCCCTAGGAAATAATTGTGTAATGTGTTGATTGAATCCTTTCTCTTGTATGCTTCGTGATTTCACGATCGTTTAATTGTTTCCACTGATGAGTAGAGTAGATTCAAGTCTATTGTTTTAGTAAATTACAATTAGCAGTTTGAATCTATAAGGAATTTCTGCATTAAGTTTCCAAACTCACTCCTTTCCCCAATTTGGAATATATGAAATTACATTCAATAAGGGAATAAGTAAAAAGAACAAGTATTTTGAATTGATGTGCAACCTTCTTGTTAAGGTTAGGGTTTGGTTTAAGGTTTGGATTAAGGTTAGGTTGCACAGGTAACTAGGACCATAGAGGAGGGCTGCTTGGTGGTGCATTTGGTGGGAACCATGATTGTTGTTTCTCACGAAATTGAGTTTGCATGGGAAGTTTTCCCAGAGAGGAGGCTCCAAACCATCCTTGAGGCCATGGGGATATATGATTCGAGGTAGAGGACCACTATGGCCAAAAGGCAGGGTATTCAAACAGAGGAGGGCTAAAAGCTTGCCATGGAGATATATGATTATAAATATACTGAGGAACCTATTGAGGACAATAAACATTAGTCCAAGTACTAAACGATGATGGGTTTTGAGTTATACATGGTGGTCGATTTGATTCCTTGATTCCCTGAATACTTTTAGTAATCCTGGTAGTGATGGGCAATGGTTTGTTGAGTGACTATCCTCACAAATACCACAAACTCTCAGGCTGCTATGTGGACATTCTCTGAGGGAGGGCTTCTTTGTATAGTCGGAGCAGAGCATCAAGAGTGGTTCTTCAATTTTATCCTACATCTTTGTTTCCTACAAATCATTCAATTGTGAAATGAAATAGCTAATAACATCATTTTTAAGATCTTCAAGCAAAATAATGATTTTTGCACTTGTGATTTTTCCATTGGAATATTTTCATATCTCAACATCAACATTAGATATTATTCTTGAACACCTCATTGAAAGGTTTCTCGAAATACCATTTTCCATTTTTAACAAGCTCCTTCAATGAGCTAGTATACTTCAAATTGCAACAGGTCTCCATGGTCAATCCCTCAAGTGCATACTCGACAAAAATTCCAAAATGTTAGGTGTAGGATATGGTAAATTAATGGACCAACATTTAATTTCAATCTAACTTCCATAGACCTTGAGACACAACACTAGAAATGCCATAGAAAGAATTCAGGAACCCACAAAACAAAACCCTAATTTGTCCTATCTACTCACACTTTCGAATTCCTTCAAACACTAGTAAATCCCCCATTATAATATTGCAATCAAAGGCATTCATTAGAAATGAAACACTAGTTCTGAAGTATATCAACAATTGAAAGAAAACCCTAGCTACAAACAACTGAAAGACAAACCCTATCGATAGATAATTGAAAGGTATACCCTAGCTACTAACTAATTGGAAACCTGAGCATTAAATATACTAAGCAAATCAAATGTAAAGATTCGCTCAACAAAAAGCAAGGCAATCAAAATTCTGGACAATCCACTCACTGTAAAATAAATTCTCTCTCATTCAATACAAAACTCCAAACAACCAAGTTTATTGTGATTATGCTCTCGATCCCGATGCAAATTATCTCGGTGTGAAATATATGAAAAAGTTCTAAATTTACTCACCGTGCAATCAAAACACCATGTGCATAAATGTTCCCACTCAAATTTGATATTCAATAATCCACTCACGCTTTCTTCTAGTTTAACTTTTATAAAGAGAATAAAATGAAGTGTATATACTTGATGCATATACTCTTATAGGCTTTAGGATTATAATTCACTTCTACAAATTCATTCCATATTAGAGTTCAATGTAGAAAATCTGATGGTAGGTTAACTCAATAATGCCATATAAATCAAAGCAAAATACTATAACCTACTTCTACTATCAATTTGTCGAATCTTAAAGATCGAGTTGAACAATATAACCAGAAGAAGAAGAATAAATCACACAATACACATGAAAATACTTTGGGGAAAGCCTCAGCTAAAAACCCCACACTATCTGTATTATCATAAAAGGTGGAAATACATAGGAATTATACAAAGCTTTAGCTCTCACAGCTAGCCAGCTCTCATTACAATCCTCACAGATGCTCACAAGAAATCTTGTCTTCTCTCCAGCCTTCCTCTCTACCCTCCAAGCTCCTATTTCCTTGCACTATTCCTCTGGGATGATTCTCCTGTTACCAAGTGGATGATATCGTTCAAAACTGCGCAATCCTCAAGGATTAAATCCTTGACTGCATGCATGAGTTTTCTCTTTGAGAAAACACATGCAACTGATAATACACTATCCTTGACTTTAATCTCAACTGGGTCTTTCTCGGAATAGACATGCATGAGTTTCTGATGAGGGAATCTTCAATTAACTGGAGTAGCACTAGTTGAGTGCATGCATGCATCAACTGACTATTAACTCATCATTAATTCCTCAAACAGTTTGGAACTAATTTAACTGGACTTAACTCAGTAAACTGAGTTAACTAATTACAACTCAAATATAACTCAATCTTATCCCCTTAATTTAAGGGATAACTCTTGCATGACTTCAGAAATACTTCTAACTTGAATTTCTCCAACTAATTAATTTAAAATAAATTAATTAATTATTTCCATATAGCTATTAAGACTAAATTCGATTTTAATTCACAATTTAATTCAAGGAAAAATTAAATTGGAATATTCTTGTTGCCATATTTCAACACTCCCTCTCAACAAGAAAGGGATTATCTGCCACCCCGATCATGTCTCTATGGAACTCGAATTTACACTTTGACAATGCCTTTGTCAAAATGTCAGCATCTTGCTCCTCTTTCGAAATATACCACAACAACATGATCCTCCTCGCTACACAGTCTCTAAGATGATGATATCGGATGTCGATGTGCTTGGACCTATCATGAAATACTGGATTCTCAAAGAGTTTGATGCAACTCTGATTATCACAATAGATCACAGTTGGATCCATCCTCTAATCAAACAAGTCAACTATGATTTTCCACATCCACAAGGCCTCACATGCTGCCTGACTTGCAGCCATGTGTTCTGCCTCTGCCGAGCTGAGTGTAACCAACCTCTATTTCTTGCTGTACCAAGAAATTGTTACTGACCCAAGGTTGAAAATCCCTCCTGGTGTGCTCTTTTGATCTGATGGACTCCCTGCCCAATCTGCATCAGTGAAGCCCTGGAGCTTCACTCCCTCTGTTCGTCTGTACCATAATCCATACTGAGATGTGCCTCTGAGGTATCTCAATACATGGTTTGCCGCCTTCCAAAACATCTTGGTGGGCTGAACCATAGCTTGACTCAGCTGATTCACCGCATAGCACAAATCTGGTCATGTGTTCACTAAGTACATCAATGAACCCACAAGCTACCTATACACAATAGCCTCTACCACTTGTCTTGAAGTAGCAACCTCCTGCCTCCAGTTACCTGCTAGAGGAGTCTGCATGGGCTTGCACTTCTCCATGTGGAATATCATGAGTATCTCATTGGCATACTTTCCCTGAGACACAAACAACTCCCCATCCTTTTGCCACACTTCCATGCCAAGGAAGTAATGCATGAGACCCATGTCTTTCATCTTGAATTCTCTTGCAAGGTCCTCCTTGCAAGACACAATCAACTGATCATCACTAGTCAATATGAGATCATCGACATAAAGAACGATGATCAACAACTTACCTTCCACCATGATGTGGTACAGGTTCGCATCCGCTTCACTCTTTGTGAAGCCCAACCTCGTGAAGTAGTTGTCTATCCTAGTGTACCAAGCACGAGGTGCTTGCTTTAGCCCGTACAATGGTCTCTTGAGTTAGCACACATGTGACTCACGATCGAAGGTCTCAAAACCTTTCAGCTACTCTATGTACACCTCGTCCTCAATCTGGCCATTGAGGAATGCAATCTTCACATCCATTTGATGGACCTTCCAACCCATCTGTGCTGATAGTGCCAACATAGATCTGATAGTTGAGTACTTTGCGACAGGAGCAAAAGTTTCATCATAGTCAATCCCCTCAACCTATGAAAAGCTACGGGCAACAAATCTTGCCTTATGCTTATCCACACTACTATCAGCAGCTTGCTTTACCTTGTAAATCCAACGAGAACTCACAACTGACTTGTTCTCTAGTCTCGGAACCACGTCTCAAACGCTGTTACGAACTATAGAGTCATACTCCTCCACCATAGAATCAACCCAAATTGGCTGCTGCACTACTTCCTTAAAGGAAGATGGCTCGGTCTCAACACATTCCCTAGCAAGGCCCATGTATCCAATGTACCTCTCAGGTGACCTCTCCTATCTACGTTGAGAAGATGGTGCTCCCACATTCTCTCTCGCATCCTCCAACAATCTATCAACTTCTCTTGTGCACTTTCGTCCATCTCTGGAAGGCACTGCTTATGTGGATGTATCCACTCTTGGAACCTCTGCATGCGGCTACTCCACATTAGTCTGAGGCTCCTCCTCCTTAGGAACCAACAATTCCTCCAGAACCTGTAGTTGGAGCTCCCTCTCAAGGGAAACTCGCATGGCCTTCTGCTCATCAAACTTGAGATCTCTGCGAACCACTGTCCTCCGATTGGTAGGAAAGTACACCCCATAGTTGTGAGGTGTATCAGTGTACCCAACAAATATCCCCAACTCTGTTTTCGGCTCAAGATTCTTTCGTGCATCCTTTGTCACATGGAAATATACCGATGAGCCAAAGATCCTAAAGTGACCCACATCTGGTCTCTTACTAGAGAATGCTTCCTCTGGTGTCTTCATCCCAATTATGTGATGTTGGCTTCTATTATGCAAATAGATCATTGTGTTGCATGCCTTAGCCCACAAGTGAAGTGGTAGGCCTTGGTCATGCAGTATTGCTCGTGCTGCCCCTACAATAGTTTTGTTCTTCCTCTCGACCACCCCATTCTATTGTGGGTTATGAGGTGCCATCAACTCTCGTTTAATTCCTTCCGCTACACAGAAGTCCTTAAACTCTTGAGAGACATATTCTCCACCATTGTCGCTTCTCAAGGCCTTGATCTTCTTCCCTGACTCTTTCTCGACCAAAGCTTTGAACTCACAAAACTTTGTGAAAGTTTGGTCCTTATTCTACATGAAATAAACCCAACATTTACAAGAATAGTCATCAATGAAAATCACATAATACCTTTGCTTCACTGTGGATGTCGTCGAGAATGGTCCACACACATCAGTATGAACTCGCTCTAAGATAGCCTCTACTGGACTGTCTCGATCATGAAAGGAAGACTTGGTTTACTTTCCCAAGGTACAACCTTTGCATGTGTCAACTTGCTCAAGTTTACCTTTGGGAAGTCCTATAGATATTTGTTGCATTATCTTCAAAGCCCATAAATGGCCCAATTGCCTGTGCCAAAACTCGCCAATGTCTTGGCTTTGCACCAATTATGCTTTCATACTCAATGCTGCACAATCATCTACCTCTAGTTTATAGAGATTCTTTACTCGAATCCCTATCCTCTTGGTCTAACCGGTGGCTATGTGTCTTAGGAACGCCTTTCTTTTACTGAAGACAACATCGTAGCCTTTGTCCTACAACATCGTGACCGATACCAAGTTCTTCTTCGGTCCAGGCACATACATCACATTTGTCAAGGTCAGAGGAGCTCCATGCTCCCTCTGAAAAGCAACCGTGCCCACTCCTGAAACATTATACCTTCCGTCGTCAACCATCTCTATGCGCATCTTGAGGTCTTTCTCCTCCAAGGTACTGAATAAATTTTTATCACCGGTCATGTGGGATGAGACTCCACTGTCAAGATACTAGACACAACCCATCATCGATGACACCATGCATGCGATGAGGGTAAAGTCCATTTCGAATTGAGAGGCTAATGGCTCACCTTCTAATCCTTCCAAGGATCCCTTCTTGGACTTCTTCGATGGGCAATTAGTCACATAATGTCCCATCTTGTGACAATTAAAGAATCTTACTTTAGTCATGTCACCCTTCTTCCCTCCATGAGAAGAATTCGATTTGGAATGGGAAGCCTTCCCCTTCACTTTCCTTGCCTTACTTGCTAAGGCCAGATTTTCTTCATCATCATTCTTGGATGAGGAACCATCTCGTGTGCTCCTCCTGATCTCCTCCTACATAAGATCGGACCATAATCATTCCCAATCTAGTAGTTTCTCCCTTCCATTCACAGAGTCCTGGTAGCTATTCCAACTCTTTGGAAGGCCAAGGAGAGTGAGGCTCACCATATCATCATCGACAGTAGTTATTCCCACACTGCTAAGCTCATCTCTGCAGGTCGTGAGCTTGTTCAGATATGTGGAAATAGTATCGCCCTTCTCCATCTTGATTCTTTGAAGCTTATCCTTGAGCGCCAATTTCCTCTGGTCGCTACTATTCTGGTATAGGTCCTTCAATGTATTCCACATTGAAAATGGAGTATCCTTCCCATGGAGACTCGAGACAATATGGTATTGAACTCCCTCAAGGATGATCCGTCTCGCCTTCGCCACACGCTTCTTCCACTCAACCAACTCTTGTGCATTAGTTGAAGTTGGCTTTGGGATTTCTTGATCAATGAATTCCTTCAAGCCATTGTCTTCTAATACAACCTCCATTCTATATTTCCAAGCTATGTAACTCGAGATACCTTCCAAGGCATACTCGAGTCTCAAGCAATAGAATGCCATTGGCCAACCTTGAAGTATGATATGAATTCGATTTGCACCTGCAACCCCGAACTTCAAACTTCAAATTCTCTTCTCAGTATATAGTTCACTACATCAATAACATATTTCTACAAATCCAGCTCTGATACAGTGTAGAAAATCTGACCATGTAGAAAATCTGATGGTAGGTTAACCCGATAATGCAATATAAATCAAAGCAAAATATTATAACCTACTTCTACTATCATTTTGTGAAAGCTTAAAGAGTGAGCTGAACAATATAATCAGAAGAAGAATAATCAATCACACAATACACATGAAAATACTTTTGGGAAAGCCTCAACTAAAAACCCCACACTATTTGTATTATCATACAAGGTGGAAATAAATAGGAATTATACAAGGCCTTAACTCTCACAGCTAGCCAACTCTCAGTACAATCCTCACATATGCTCACAGGTAATCTTGGCTTCTCTCCAGCCTTCCTCTCTACCTTCCAAGCTCCTATTTCCTTGCGTTGTTCCTCTAGGATGATTCTCCTGTTACCAAGTGGATGATCTCATTCAAAACCCCGCAATCCTTAAGGATTAAATCCTTGACTGCATGCATGAGTTTTCTCTTTGAGAAAACACATGCAACTGATAGTACATTGTCCTTGACTTTAATCTCAACTGGGTCTTTCTTAGAATAGACATGCATGACTTTCTGATGAGGAAGTCTTCAGTTAACTGGAGTAGCAATAGTTGAGTGCATGCATGCATCAACTGACTGTTAACTCACCATTAGTTCCTCAAACAGTTTGGAACTAATTTAACTGGACTTAACTCAGTAAACCGAGTTAACTAATTACAACTCAAATATAACTCAATCTTATCTCCTTAATTTAAGGGATAACTCTTTGCATGACTTCATAAAGGATTCTAACTTTTGAATTCTCCAACTAATTAATTTAAAATAAATAAATTAATTATTTCCAAGTAGTTGTTAAGACTAAATTTGATTTAATTCACAATTATTCAAGGACAACTTAAATTGGAAATTCCTATTGCCATATTTCAACATCAATATAAATATAATTAAATATATATATATATATATATATACTTTCAACCAAATGTATGCTCAGTTTGAGTCCAACCCTATACATGTCCTATCATACAAAGACTAATGGAAATGCATTGACAAAGGTTCACCCTGTAGGCATAAACTATTTTATAGTACCATTTATGTGGGTCCTCATATCCCTTAAACCAAACATATATATACTTTGTCTCTATAAAATAAAAGGAAATTGATTCTTAAGCTATAGAGGTATATATAAAATTCAAATGTGCATTTTCAAAATCAAACCCCTTTGGAAATGATTTGTATAAAAAAAGCTAGGCTTATTAGAGTCAAAACTGTGATTTCATTAGAATCTCCTACTCTGTTTTTATATATGCAAATTCCACCCAATGCATTACCACGTATCCACAATGACAAAAGAAAAAAGAGGTCACACTGCTTTCACAAGCATTTGGAAGATATATTTAAATCTTTCAAGAAGGATTTTGACTTCAAGATTTAACAATGGTCCATGAATAAGGAAACATATATATGTCGAAATATTGATGAGATATGACTTGAATTTGATAGAGCAACAAACTCTGCAAAGTATACATTAAAGAGAAAAGCAACGCACACAATAATTCAACAATAGTTCTTCAAAGCCTTAGCTAAAGGCCACAAATTGTGACTCCATAAGTGTATCCTTCTATAGAATAAGTGATTCCAAACAAACAAGTCATTACCCTAATTCAAAGTTTGGGAAAGTGATTCATCACAAACTCAATTCCAGATCAGTGCACATTCTATTCCAAATTAAACCAAATTGTAAAATATCAAATACAATGCATTATTGGCACTAAAATCCTCCATATCTGAAAGCAACGAAATCGATCCACACCACACTTTTGCTAATCAAATCAATACATTAGTAGATCTATATTCTAAAGCATAAAACAAGGTGATGAGAGAAGACAATGAAATCAATTAGCACACTGGAAAAAAGATATCTAACGCCAATTAACAAATCTGTATTCCGGTTGAATGAAGCACAAGAAGGAGGACAAGGAGCTGGATTGGCGAGCCCAACCAACCAGCTCGTGCCTCCTATAGAAAATTTAAATCACAAAGAAGCTTTAATTCATCAAATGCATAAAAAATGTAGGATGGAACCTGACATAAAAAATTGTATTAGATATTCTTAGTCTCTACATCATATCAATGGCTCAGGTCTAGTTGACTAAAGAAGTGACCAACAATATAGATCTACAATAATACCACCACTTGCCTTAAGCACATGGGCATGGCTTGACTTTTATAAAATTTACAATACATCATTAGGCTTCAAACCAACTAATCAAATACAAAACAAAATAAGTAAAAATCATAATAGCTAGTGCTAGAAAGGAAACGCTGGTGCAACCACAAACTAAACAAGGAAATCACATATCTTCTACGAGAAGAACTAGAGAGTAGTTCCTTCTTCCTCAGTTTGGAGCTAGTTGTAATCATAATGGGTATGCTTTTTCCTTGATCTAACTCCAAAATGATCTCTAACATGTGTACATAATAATGATTAACCAACAACCCTCGTGGCATACTTCAATGACCAAAGCAATCCACACATCCATTTCCTCAGTGCATGATCTATATACATAGTGCAAGAACTGCACAACCTTTGTTAGTGACTTATAAACAATCATAAATCTTTGAAAATGCACATAAGTGAAGGTATTTGATCAAAAATAAAGATTTACCTTCTAACTTTTAGATAAAATGCAATTGGAGCACAAATCTTCACTATTGCATTAAAAAGAATTTGAAAGTGAGAGGTAGAGGTTCAAAATTTGTAAAACAAGGGAACAAAATAGGGTATCATAGGGGCAAAAATATGTATTAAATGTGACAATTATGGGGTTTGACATTGATCAACCCTAATCTAAAAATTCAGATGTATCTCTTTAAAAAGTGGAAAAATAAATAAACAATGTTCAAATAATTATGTTGATAGGTGTGTATATTTTGAAATGGGAAGGGAGCTTCGAGATTAAACATTGGGGATGTATTCAATTTCCATATTCCCTTTTAATCCTTAACGTCCAATTTTAAACTAGCGAGAAAATTAACAACCTCACTCCAACAAAATCATGGCCTTATCATGGGGTTTTGTCGAGGACAAGTGCATGATGTCAGGATAGGTTGCAAAAGAGGAGGTCCTATTGGTATAACTATAAACGTACCATACTGTACTCATTATAATCAATGCATTTGTTGTCGCCTAAGCCTATGCCTACATTACACTTAGTGCACTCATACTCCTATCAATCTCGCGCCTCAACCTATTACAATTAATGAAATAATGCATTGTTGGATGCTTATTGTTAGTCTCAAACTCCCACATCGCCTTGCCTTTGCCTTCATCATAGTCAATTCACCCATGAGGCCAAATTAGTTTTTTTTTTTTCCACTGGGTTCTTGAATGTGATGTGATGTTTGGTGATTTTGTTTAGGTAGATACTCATCTTGAGAAATCACATGTCAATTGTGGAAAGGCATGGAGGCTAATACATTCTTTTCGTCATCAGACGTGTAGTCAAGCTATATTTATTGGTGAGTTTGTATTTGTCCCATCCACCTGCAAAAACCATAGTTGAAATGAAATTTTATTAAAATTATTGATGTGAGATAAGTCACAAGTATTGTAGTTGAATCAATATTTATTAGACATTTGTTAATGTGAATTTCCAGTCCTTCGGATTTGGTATTTTTTTGGAAGGATGTTCATTTCCTTTATGAGCGTTGTGGCTTTTCAAACATAAAAGTCTTGGAGTAAAATAAATCATTGACCTTCCAACTTGCTAGTTATCTTTGAATGAGGAAAATTGGGTAGGGCTTTAGTAGGGTGATTTAGGTGCAGATTTTTTGTTTTAATAACATATATGTTTTATTTTGGGTTGGCTTCGAGTAGGGGGAAACACGACATATTTGAGACTGAAGGTGAAAGCCATGTATTAATTATTGGAGGTTTTGAGTTTTTTAACACACATTGAACTCACCACCATAAAAACCATCACACTAAACTCATCGTCATAAAACCCTTGTTAAGAGTTGCCTTCACAAATTGATGCATATTGACATTTATGAGCCATTTAATTTATATGGTCACACTAGTAACTAATTCTCATGAGTTCCATAGTGAAACTGAGCATTGAGCAATTCACAAAATACATTGGGATGAATGAGTCAGTCACATTTGTGACACTAAGAGGGTTGAAGATGAAAACCACTCTCTTTCAATTGATAAAATAATAACTAATTCTCATGAGTTTCAATGTGAACTTTGGCATCACCTTTGTGAGACTAGGATGGTTGAAGATAAAAAACACTACCTTAAAACTTACCACATATGTTGAGATTAGATCTCAATTTCAAAAGATTTGTCACATGACCAACCTTCCTAACTTTCTAACTCAATAAAATTATAATGTTCTTGGAATACTTATCTTAATGTTTTTTTAACATACAAATAAAATTTTAAACAATTCCATCCTCTTGCTATCTGCAACTTAGGGTTTTGACAAAACCCTTATGCTATGGAATCAGATGTTAATACGTTGATTGGGAAGTCATTTGAGCTTCTTGCATTAGATACCCTCAATTCTCCTACAAACAATGTGATGCCTACTCAATATCAACTCTTGAACCACCAACAAAACATTCATGAAGTCTTAGGTGGAGGAATGATTGAAGGCACACCTCGCTTGATGAATCATAAGTCAATTCTATCGTTGCAACTTAGGCACGACCCAACTTAGGTAGAGGGGAGAAATCAAGAGACACCTTTGTGGCCCAAGACGTCAAAGGTTGTCATGACATTAGTGTTAGAAGCTCGCTACCTCACTCTTTCGTGGTTCTATGCCCTCAACCCCCGATTCCTTAAATTTCTTTCTAGATCCTTATTAAGCTTCTCTCTGGATGTTTGCTGCTCCTTGGGGCCTGTTACACACATTTGGTATGGGACCTCAAGCTTTCCTTGGAGCTCTGAGTGGGTATTGCCTTTGCATGCAACACCCACTTTTAAAGGGAAGTAGTTAAACGATTTTGCCCCTCTTTTAGCCTATAATGTTGATAAATATGCCACTGTTTTTATGGTCCTTCATTTATGAGGGGGGCTATGGGAAATCCTTCTTCCTAGCAAGAATTTTCTTATAAAGACGTTGCCCATACTCAACCCTCCCTAAAGGAAACTTAGCCCCATGCGCCCCCTGGGTCGTCTTAATTGAAAAATCTGAGGAAGTTCCCTTCTTAGAAATCTCTTACCCTGATCTTGAGGAACTCCATAAGCTCTATGCAGAGACAACCCTAATTTGTCATTTCAATGGTTTATGGCCTCGCTCAACTAATCTTTACAAATGGACTCGTTCTTCATGGACCAACAATAGCAAGATTATTTTCTACTCCAAAGGCTTCTTCATTGTGATGCTTGTTTAACAGGAAGACTACTAGAAAGTTTTATCTAAAGGGTCATGGTTCTAGGGAAATGTTGTACTATTCCTAACCCATTGGTTTCCAAATTTTCACCCTTCTAGAACAATCATTACCGAATTGTCAATATGGGTTTGGCTTCCTAATCTGCTTGCTCAATTGTGGCAATAATTAGTCTTTAAGGGCATTGGAAACTCCCTGAGTTGTTTCCTTGTAATTGATGCTTCTCGTGAGTAGCTTGGCGTTTACACCTATGGCATAATTTGTGTTGAAATCGATATCACTAAAGGGCTACTAAACCAAATCAATTTAAAAATAGGGGATTTTCATTGGACCTAGGCTCTGGACTATGAGAATACTTCATTTTGCTGCCACTTCTATCATCAAATTAACCATTTATAAAATTATTGCCCTTTGCTTAAATCTCACCTGAAGTGGAACATTCATAATTCTAGAACTAGAAGTTGGAAGCCCCGTGACCCGCCTCCTATGGAGAGTGAGGCTTCCTATTATTCAGATAAGGATGATGAAAAGTATTTGGGGGATAAGGTTCAAACTTTAACTCCTCAAAAATCTCCCGAGTATCCTTTTGTGAATCATGCTCCTTCAACAAGCACAAAGATAATGAATAATAATACTTCTTCAAGCGCATTGAAGCGAGTTCATGAGTCGGCTTTTTCAAAATCTGACAAGGATTCTCCCTCAACACACAATGATAATCTTTAGATTGCTTTGATATACCCACGTTCAGAAGGTTGGATCAAAGTTTCAAAAAGGAAATAAAAGAAAGGTCGCTCTGAGGCCTTGCCCCAAATTGGGTGATTCTCTTTAATAATTATTTCTTTTGTTCCTCTATGTCTCTTTTGCTATCCTCAATCTCATACATCTCAACTATATTCCTATTAATATAGCAGTGGTCTATAACGCGACTTTTTGAAAGCCTTTCCGGCGGATTTTTCCGGTCAAAATCCGGCAGCAATTCATTGGAATCCCAAGTTTGATAGCTAGTTTCTGCACAATCAATGGCTCCCAGGGGTTTTTCAGGGCACTAAATCCAAATATGCAGTTAAAAAACCATTTTAACTGCTTAAAAATCAAGATTTAACCTCATTTCTTCCGCCGGATTCCGTCACCGGAATCTCCAAAAAGTCGCATTATAGACAACTCCATTAATATATGACACTATGCGGCAGAAAGAACTATGATCTTATATGATTTATTTCATTTTTGATTAATGAATAAAATCTTTAAAACTTACTTAAAAAAAAAATTCTAAATAATCCCTTACCTTCTTACATTTCTATAAACTAATTTAATTTTAATTAATACTAGTCATTATCTTCAAATAACATTATACTAAATTACTTTTTATATAACATGTTTTATATTATATTTTCGTAAAATAATAAATTCAAAATCAAAATATACATTAAACTTTATGATACATAGACTAAGAAGTATCAGATAGCCATGACATTAGAAGGATGACGAATATACCCAGTTCTCTTGTCTGGCTCCAGGTCACAAATAAAATAGCAGACCAGTTCTTCCTTATCTTATTTTATCTTATTTTCTTGTAGATGAGAGTTTGTCTGCTTTCATATCGTCGCGGTTGAAACACATTCATAAAAGCGGCTTCGTTTCGCCATTCAGGTGTCCCGCTGTTCTGACTTAGTTTCGGCAATGAACTACAGGAATTGAAATCTTTTTCCTGCTCACTGTGAAAAACTGAGGGCCACTTCACAGATTGATGATCAATATTTGGAATAATCATCGTGGCCAACGATGCTTTCTTGATCAACTGGAGGCGCATTCCAAAAAAAAATGATGCTGGGCATGGAAACAATAATGTACCCATCTGCTGTTATGGGATGTACAATACGAAAACAGTATCTATGCCCACATTCCAGATTTTCCCTGAGAGACAGAGCAAGCATATCTGGTAGGTCTTCTTTGCCTTATCCTTGTTTTCTTCGTTTGGGTTTTTGCATTATTAGAAATGGGCATCCAGATAACCATAGGTGTATTCGATGTAAACCATGGAATTGCATTTATCATTCAAGTGGGTTACCAGAAACCAGCCTTCAAAGGAGGGCAGTTAAGCGTAAAATCTCAGAGAGAGGCAGCAACGGTTTAGAGACTGCAATTGAAGGCGTGAGTAGCGAAGAAGGGTTAGTTGGTTCTGAGAATGATCATGGGCATTCTGGAAGTGAATTGCACATAGAAACAGGGAATGTGATTAGGGAAGAATATGAAGAAGAAGAAGAAGGAGAGGCATTTGGAACAGTGAAAAAGATAATTGGGAGCAGGGCTGTTGGGGGGAACATGCAGTATTTGATAGAATGGGAGGATGGGCATAGGCCTACGTGGGTTCCCTCTGCAAACATTGCTAGGGATGTTGTAGAAGAGTATGAGGGTCCATGGTGGGCAGCTGTTAAGAAAGCTGACGAGAACAATCTTAGAAAGCTTTTGGAAGATGTGGAAAGGGATGTGGATGCTATAGATGAGAATGGGAGAACAGCTCTGCTGTTTGCAGCTGGATTAGGATCTGAAAATTGTATTAGGTTGCTGGCCGATGCCGGCGCAGACCTTGATAAACAAGACAGTGAAGGTTTCACTGCCCTGCATATTGCTGCTGGATATATGAAGCAAGGGGCTGTAAGAACTCTTGTGGAACTGGGTGCTGATCCAGAAATTGAGGATTCTCAGGGAAGAAATCCTATCGTACTTGTACGGGATCTTTTGTCAAAAACCTCGAGATCCAATCCTCTTCAGTTCGCGAGGCGGTTGGCCTTAGAAGGTGTGATTAAGGTCCTAGAAGATTCAGTTTTTGAAAATGTAGAGGTTGAGCAGGTTCTCGACAAGCGCACTGGGGTGGGAGGCAAGGTGGAGTATTTGGTGAAGTGGAAGGATGGTGCTCCTGAGGAGTGGTTGGCAGCAGAGTCCATTGGGGAGGACTTGGTGAAGGATTATGAGGCCGGGTTGGAATATGGGATAGCTGAAAATATATTGGAGAGGAGAGAAGAGAATGGAATGATAGAGTATTTGGTAAAATGGGCTGATATTGAGTTGCCCACATGGGAGCCTCTAGAGAATGTGGCTCCAGATCTTGTTGCTGAATTTGAAAATGTCTCAGTAAAAGACGTGGAGGACAGACTGATTAGACAAGGCAACAATATTGATTCATCTTGACACATTTTGCTATTACGGCATCACGCATTTGCATAAAACAGGGATAGTAGTCTTCTTTTTTCTATGCAGAGAAGTTGGCATAGTCTCTGTGAAGAACAATTTGGATGTATCTTTAAATAGTTACTGGAGAGAATGGCATTCGTTCCTTTATCAATCCAATGGGGGATTAATGAAGTTTGTTTGTCACGCATGGAAGTTCTGATTTAATTGCTGTTGAAAACTTTGATATGGCATACAAATCTTTAAATGTGCGTTGTCAATTTAGAAGATGATTTGTTCTTCACCTTGTCTCGGGTTTCAATAGTACAGTCTGACCATTTGTTACTATACAGGAGAACTGAAGAGTTTTACGCTACAGGTCTTCTGTTTTCAGGCTAATCCTCTCTTAAGAGTTGAATTTTACTGGTTTGGACGAGAACAAGTCTGGGAACACGACAGACAGCTCCAGTCCTAGGGAAATCAGGTGTTGTTTGTATATATTCTGTTGTGGTTGCATCTTAGGTTGATGGTATAGCATTCTCTGTTATGGTTGCATCAGATGTAAACGTTTGAGCAGTTTCTGTTACGGTTTCTAGGTTTCAACCTTCCTAGGGATTGTTTATTTCCAACAAAATTATATTTGAATTTATCCTTTGGTGGATTTGCTTTGAGTTTCTACTAGTTCAGGTACATGCCAATATATTGCGATTCAGGTTATGTATTTCTTATTATATTTATCTATCCAATAATTTGCATAAAAGCACAAGGATTCTAATTGTAGCTAGCGTGTATAATCATTACGACCCTCCAAATACGAGATCCAACACAATAGTCAGGCTTTTATCAATTTTGTCATTGCTAGTCAGGATGGAACTTGAGACCTGTATCAACTAGCAAATTTTTAACTTTTCAGCTAGACTACAAGCTCATGTCTTATGGATTGATAATGCCATTTTATAATGCCAGGATTTAAAGAACACCTTGTTGAAACTTATATTGTGTTGTTCACATGGATAAGCCCTGACCCTGCACTGAGTGCAATAGATTTATGCTGACTTGGAGAATATTTGACTTCCATGGGTCATATTCTCTATAACCACTTGCTCATGTTCATAGCAATATTTTTGTTCAGTATTACATGCATTATCGCCTATTTTTGTTCTAGTTTGTGGCCTTCCATGAGTCAGCTCTAGCAGTCTTGTTATAAGGGAGTCCAATTAGCAAGATGTGTTTTCCCGATTTAAATGAATGATTAACCGAATGTTTATAACCATTGTTTGGGTTTGGCTGAACATTAGGCTACTGCAGGAACCAAGAGACATAAATTGAAATCCATTTGATGCGAACAAAAATTGAAATTCATTTGATGCAAACAACTCTGAGGATATGATGACTTCTTTACCCTTCAAATATAGTAGCTGTAGCGATATAAATATGACATAGATAAGATAAGATAAGATAATTTTATTAATGTCCAACAAATGACCATAATAGGTCAACGGGACTGTCGGTTACAATGATTACGTCATGCCAAGCTGGTGGACCAAATGGTCCCCTTTAACATTTCTTTTAAAAAGCAGAAAACACATGTAAATGTAAATGTAGAAGCTAGAAGCTCTCGGCTTCAAAACAAAGCACTGCGATGAAGCAGAGAAGGAGAAGAAGAAGAAGGAAAAGGGGGGGGGAAGGAGTCCCCTGTCCAGTTCCTACTCCTAACATCCGAGGCCGAGAGAAGAAAACTGAGAGAAGCTTGTCAAAGTTTTCTGTCCTGTGGGCATATTGGGCTGTCGCTGCTGTCGCCTGGAGGTTCTAGGGCGCCTCCTAGGGGTGGATCCAATCCTAGAGCGTTGGTGCAGTCTGGTGGGTTGGCCCCCCCGGGACCGCACTAATCTGGTCTCAGTGTTTGTGGGTCGGTCAATGGTTTTTTTGGTGCCCCGCGCTGATGGTAGCACCCTAAAGAAGTCCGTGATCTTTTGCGTGGTGTCCGATCTGGTCGGGGGCTGAAGAAAATGGGCCCGAAATCTGAAGGCCTCTTGGAGATAAAGTGCAAGGCATCTCAAATCAAGATATCTAAGGAAGCTGGTCAAAGTCTGAGAAGGCTTGAAGAGGCAATGGAAACAACCTCGAATCTCGTAGTAAGCAAGGCATTCGAAGATGAAGTGTGTCTCTGTCTCTATCTCCTGTACGTCACAGAGTTGGCAAATCCTATCTGCCCTATTGATGTGGTGATCTGTCTCCACCCGGAGTCTATGAGACCCAACTCTGAGCTGCCTGAGGGGGATTCTAAGGGCATGTATCCAATGCTGGAACGTGTACTGGGGTCTAATGATGAGCCCATCCCTGATCTCCAGGCAATGCTCCGCGTAGAAGGCCATTTGTGGACGCAACCCATTGGGAGGGTTGGTCCATGTAGTTTGAATGTATCGTCTGTAAATATCCTCCTTAATGATTTTATTCAGCTCTTGCTGATTGGGAAGGAGGTGGCCTGGAGCATTCAGAGAGTATTGAAAAGGAGGGAGATGGTCAATCTGGATTCCTGAAGCCTCTAGAAGCTCTGTCACACTGGTGTACCAACATTTGGATTGTCTTGTCTGCATACGGGCGATGTTCTTCGAGGAGCAATATGCTAAATATGGGTATCTGTCACGACCCTTCCTCGCGTCTGCCAGGCCTTGGAGCCTGTGCAAGAGCGACACTAACCTGAATACCACCTCTAGGCAGAGAGGTTGAGCCCCAAACTCTGCTATAATGATGTGCTGAGGAACTGCCTGCTTGCACCTAATGAAATGGCGCAAAAGGAGGGTTTGGACCCGCTCCGCTGAAGCCCAATCTGACTCTAGGAGAGAGGGACCCCAAATCTCTGAGCCGTAAAGCACTGTGGGGTGAATCAAAGTGTCCATGATGCTCATTTTGGACGAGATGTCCTGGAAATGGGGCCGGAAACACTGCCTCTCCAGAAGGGCTAGGGAGCCATACTGTTTGTTGATCTGAGGCTGAAGGGCTGGCCGCAGGCTGAAGCGAGGCCCTGAAAACTGAACTACCAAATATGTATAGGTGCTGACAATCTCGATCTCCTCTCTTTTAAATAGGAAGTGGAAGTCCGAGGTTTTCTTGACTCCATTGAAGATAATCACTTTGGTTTTACCCAAATTCACAGTTAGATGCCTCCGGTCACAAAAAGCTGCAAGAGCATCCTGCTGTCTCTGAAGGCCTTCTTGGGAGGAGGCTATAAGGGCAATATCGTCTGCAAAGAGGAGGATGGAAATCAGGACCTGGTGAAGAAGACACCCATCTGTATCCTGGATATGCTCCCGGAGGAAGGACTCAAGCTCATCGATATAGATCCCAAATGAAGTAGGAGAAAGGGGGCATCCTTGCTTGACTCCAATGGTGCTTTGGATGAATCTGACATTCCTCTGACTGTGCAGAGACAGCCAAGGATGGCCTCATAGACGTGCATGAGAAATCAATATGGTAAATTTACACACAGCTTTGAGTTTAATTATTATAAGTTCATTTGTATTTTGTCAACAGTCTCCTGCTTCATCAACATGAATGATTGATCGCTAAGATATGAAGGTTTCTAACTATTTGTTTTCTTTGAGAAAATAGTATGCAATGAGCCACTACACAGGTTCTGGGCATGCTCAAGCGAAGTTCTCATTCAGTGATTAAAACCAAAGCTTGGAAATATATCTTCTTTCTCTTCTTGTCAACAGGTGTCACTGAGAAGATGATTCCTGCAATGTAATAGATGTTTGCAAAAAAAGGCCACATGCCCTAGTTACCACCCTAGTTACTAATGCGGAGTGCATTTTATTGAAAGAGCATCACGTGGGTGAGTAGTTGTTTCCAACTACCTTATTGGCTGGCCAGTGGCAACCGTTCTGGGTCAAAGTAGTATCCAACCTTAATGTTCTTGCCCCTGTTCGCGGAGGTTCTAAAATTTTAATGATTACAGAAACTCTACTAGTTTTTAGGTAATTTGGGCGAAGTCTAATTGTTCTATGTTTTTGTCTTTTGCATTTGTATTTGGTAGTCCATGCGGTCTCACGGGTTCCATGTAGTCACGTTTGTATTTGGTATTTTACTTAAAGGTAGTCCAAGGACTTCTAACTCTGATTATGGGGTTTTCCCGGGCCTCATAAATTTCTCTGAAGTCTAAATCCTCCTTGTACATTTCTTCGAGGAGTTCATACGAGGAGTTCATACCCAAAGTGTTGATTTGAAGTTCCTACAAAACCAAACATCTTCTACTCAAAGAATCGGCAACTTTATTATCTTTTTCACTAATATCTTTAAAAAAAAACGCCCAAAATACCTAAAATAATATTATTTTTTGCATTTGTATTTGTCTCTGAGAAGTCGTGAGACTGCATGGACTACCTATAAGTATAGTCTCAAATTGAGACACAATTTGTTGGGCACTTTTGGAGGATTTATGGAAGAAGCTTGGGAGAATCCTTGCATATAGCTAATATATGGGAAAACTGAAGTAGTTAATAAGAGCTTGGGAAACTTGCTGTGGTGTTTGGTAAATGAGCACAAGAAGCAGTGGGACCAAGTCCTCCCACAGGCTGAATCTGTCAACAATGATTCTCCTAACAAGAGCCAACAATGATTCTCCTAACAAGAGCACAGGCAAAAGTCCATTTCAAATTATACATGGAATACATCCCAGAGGCATTTCTGAATTTAGAAATTTGGGGAAAGAAAAAATTTGAAGTGTTGATGCAGAGGAACTTGCTATAACCATGCAAGTGATACATGAACATGTCAAAGGAAAACTATAGAAAGGTAGTCAGAAATACAAGGAGTGAGTCGACCTTAAAAGAAGTTAATTTTGAAGTGGGAGACCTATTTCTGGCACACTTGAGGAAGGAAAGATTTTCAAGAAAAGAGTACACTAAGTTGAAACTAAAAAAGATTGGTCCTTACAAAGTATTGAGAAAGTTCTTAGCTAATGCATATGAGACTGAATTACCATCTGATATTGGTATACCACCTATTTTTAATGTTGCAGACTTGCACCCCTACAGGGAACCTGGAGACCAGAAGCATGATGAACCAGAGAAGATTAAGTGGAAAGCTCAACTACCTACAACCCAGTGTTTACAGTTGGAAAATATTCTTGGTCAGAATTTCCAAGAAGACTAGGAAGAAGGACTACTCCGAATGTCCTGTCCGGTCAAATGGAAGGGTCTTCTAACTGAAAATGCAATCTGGATGAGTGCTGCTGAGATCTAGAAATATGACACAACTGCTTAAGACCTCATGGACAAGAGTCTATGAAATCTTTTTCTTTTGTGGGAGTCTCATGTAGGAGCATCCCACATAATTTTCCTTTCTTTTAATAAATAAAATATTTTCTGTAAAAAAAAAATTTCACCCGGGAATCGGTTAGTTTTGCTGAAGTGTCCTTAGAGGACAAATGTAAATATTTAATAGTATGAAGTGTCCTTTGGTTTCGAGAATCAGGGACAGATGTAATTATCTTAAAATGCTGTTAGTTGCAACCCATTTTGTTTTAAGGTGATATTTTGTTTAACGACAAAAGATATAAAAAGAACAAGAGATCGGGTGCTCATAGCTCTTGCTCAGGACCGTGAATAAAAAATCTTGTTTATGTAATTATCTGAAGCTTTGAAGTTAATATCATATTTTGAATTTTCTTTTGCCTTGACTATGTGTTTAAGTCTGTAATATCAAGTAATTTGGCCATTCCTTCTGCGGCCAGTTATCATCGAATTGCGTGAGTTTCCTTGTTTAAGATAATTGTGGAACCTGATTGAAATAACCCTGCATAATCCCTTGCTGCGAGAGGGTCTGTTGGGAACAGACAAATTGAAAGGCTCCAATATAGGGAAACCCTTTTGAGACCAAGACCTTGCATGTCCGCCCATAAATAAAATACGAATCTTTGCGTAAGTACCAAATCAGTCTAGATGAAGGAGGAGTATTCAAGAGTGGGTTGAGATTGCAAGGACAATAATTTTGTAACGAAAGCCTGGTTTCATAGGCGTGACTCAATCAGTAGGTTGGCACGCAAGGGCCAGGTGGGGTTCCAGTAAGAGGAGCCGTGAAGACCTCCTTTTGGGTGGGCACTAGCGGGCCACCCAAAAGAGCTCATGGGACACCAACGTCGGTAAAGTTTTGGGTTTTCTTTGCGAACTCAATGGCGTGACTGCGACGCCTATACGTTTGGAGTGCCAAGAAAGCTTCCACGCCATCGGTAAACCATAGAGGAAAGAGCCCACAACGTTTTACACTGCGTGAAAGTTTTACGATGAAATGCAGTAGCGATAAGGAAGTTTTGGGTATGACATACAAAAAAGTTTGGAGTCATAATTTACAATTGCAGCATGGAAGTTTGGAGTTATGCATTATAGTAGCAACAACAAAGAGTTACAACAGGAACTGAGAAGTTTTGAGGCAATGAACTGCAAACTCCATGCTAAAATTGTAGGTAGCAAGGTTGAGATAGTTGAGGAAAGTGCAAAGACCATGCCCAACATAACCATACCAATCTGAGGGGGTCAAAGAACTTGTGAGGGTTACAAAGATAAAATCAAACAGATGCGCCTATAACTTGTATCTAATTTCTTAGGGTCAAGATTCGATGCATTATTGACAATTAGATTATTACAAAGATTTTGCATTGCATGTTTTTAGAAAGCTCTCATAAGATGTTGGAGCTGCTAGTGGGCTATGCTACTCATCTTTAGCTAGGATTGATTTCATTTTCGTTATTATAATGAGTTTTGGGTATTGTATTAATTTATTATGAAGAATTTTAATTATTTGTTATGTGAAGGCAAAGAATATGATAGCAAGATATAGTTATTAAACATTTAAGATAATTTAAGATAAAAATGGAGAATAAAAGTAATTTAAAAGAAGAGTGGTTGTTAACCGCATGATAAATGATTTTTGATATTTATACCAAGTACAAGTAAAAGTTTTGTGTATGTTTTTGTATTTTTGTAACACAACCTCTTACCACCTATGGACTATACGAAGGATGAAAGGAGATGGTTATTATGGTCATAAAATTTCTCATTTTTCAACTACCTTGAAACTAGAAACAAATGATACCATTGCGTTCACCTCGTCGTGACCTTTCCAACGATATAAATTTCGCCCCGATCCTACCTACAAATCAAAAGATATGGCCATTTCAAGTTAGCTCCATTAAACCCACCACATTAATAGTGGCCCCACGTGTCACCAATGTGGCATCTTGTGCGGCACCTATGTGGCTTCTCTGCTACAATGGATGGACCCACGTGGAACATGCGCGCTTGTGTATAGTCGGTAATCGACCCATTTCACTGAAAGCTCAAGGCGTGACACTGGCTAGAGCCCCAAACCCGACTTAGCCAATTGGATAACGAGCCTGGCCTAGCTATTGGTCTGACTTGCTCCCAGACCTGACCGACCCAACCCCAACTAGCGGGTCCCACTTGACTAGTCGATGGGTCCTATTACTTTCGTTCTTGATTTCCCTGACCTGGCTGATTATCTCGACCCTCGAATTGGTAGGTCACACATCCGATTATTGACTTGTTTGCAAGGTTTTTTACTTAGAAGTTTTTTATTTTTATTTATTTATTTGCTTAGATTTCTTCTTGGTTTTACATAAGCTTGAATCATTCTAATTCTTCCTTGTCACTGTGGACCCCTACGAGAATACGCTACCAAGTGAGCCCCTTAAGGACAAGTCACCCTGGGAATAAAATGCGAGGGTTTTCCTTTATGCCCCCTCTTAAAACATCTGGAGAAAATACATCCCAGTACAAGAAATCTTTCTCGTCAACGACCATTAAATACTTCTATGTCAACCCAAACTTTCTATCCCGACACATTTTAGAATTACCCCTTTTTATCCAATGGTGGTAAAATGTTGCACGATTCAATGGGTGAGACTTAATTGCCCTCATCCAGTGACCACGATATGGCCTAACCATTCAACGGTCAATATTAAATGTGGACCGATACAATTTCAAGAGAATTTTTCAAAAAAAAAAATTGCATCAGACGACATTAGCGTGACGTCATGTGTCATGTGACGTCACTCTGACATGAACCCGGGAGTTGTGCCCCTTAGATCCGACGACCCATAGCCGCATAGATCGACGAGGAGGATCACAATGCACTGCTGACTTGCGCAATGGTTAATGCCCTCAGGTGGTGCGCAGTGAAATCGTTTGGGACGTGTCGCCGACCCCCATTGGTCGCACGCTTGGGTGGGCGGTGCACAAAACCGCTTCCCGTGCCATGCGAAAACTTCTTGGCTAGGGGAGGTCATACTCACCGAATCAGCCACGTTGTCACAACACCCACATCATTTGCCTATCACCCGCATATCAACCTCCCCACCATGTTGTCCCCTGTACATCACTTGAAGCCCATATTTCAACCCATGTCAGCGCTATGCCTCACATGATGATGTTATCATCGTATGATGATGTCATCATGATTTCAGCACATCAAATCATAATTCGACATGCAATGGTGCAATTTTTTTTTTTTAATGAATTGACCATTGAGAGATCATTTTAGTCATTTTCACAGTAAAAGAGCATCGAAAACTGAGAGCCTTTGCTTGAGTCCATAACATCCTCCTTCCACACTGCTAGTTTCCATTTGAGTCCGATGTGCATCCAAATTACTCCTAAAACCATTGTTAATCCGCCCAATTCGTCATCCCCTATCCCAGTCCAAGCTTAGTTGACCAAAGTCCACTAAGTCAAAATCGAGCAACTTAAAAAAAAATTGGGTAGGGACTTTCATCGCCTAGCCCCATAATTCTAGCCATGAAAGCACCCCTAGTAATTCCCTCAATACTGAAATCTCATCAAATTCGTCTCACAAAAATCTAAGTGAACATGTCCCACAACCCAGCTTCCATGACTTCCCTAGCAATGGAGAAGCCACACAAAGAAGAATTGGTTGATGCACATTCGGAAATATATGATCCCATCCTCAGCACAAAGGACATGTATGATGCCATCTGACAGATTTACTCCAATGTGTAGGTAGGTATGGATTTGGACAATTTGTTCAGAAGTAACTTGGTAAAAACTATTGTGCCTCTAGTCTATCATTTTCCAAAAATCATCACTTGGATCATACCCCACTATATTTTTGACGACAAGAACATTTCTTTAGCGATAGGATCTAAGGTGTTTGTATTTGTGACTCCAGAAGCAATAACAACAATATTATGCTTCTTGGACTGAGCTAGGTTACAAAAATTGGAAAAGGTCACCCTACTTGGGTAGTGGAAGGCCCTCACCGAGGAGCAGAAAGCTAAGGTGTTGGTTGAACATGTCCTAGAAGGAGTGGTAGTTCCAACAGGAGCCCCACCTTATTCCATAGTGAATTTCTAAGTTGGCCAAGATAGCCATTTCCATGATCGCTCGAGTACTTGGCATGGACAAAGATTCATAAATTGATGAGACTATGCTAGGTTTCTTAGTAGCCCTGTGTCACTTCGACACCACTTACTACTTTTTGTTTGATTTTCCCTAGTATCTTTCATACACCATCTGTCACCACTTCAGAAACTTTTGTTCCACAAATGCATTCAAATACTGCTCATACCTCATCTACCTCTTCATGCACCAGAATTACAGCGCCTTTGAACACCTCTCCCTAAGGCTAGCTAATTCTACCAATACAATATTGCCTACCATTGAGTGGATTCCCGCTATAAGAAAAACCTTAGATACTATGGGAATTCTGTATTACCTTCAATCGTTTGTATCATTTTTTTACCAACTAGTACATGAACAACCTCTATTTAGAGTC
Organism: Pinus taeda; assembly: GCA_000404065.3. Classification (NCBI taxonomy): domain Eukaryota; kingdom Viridiplantae; phylum Streptophyta; class Pinopsida; order Pinales; family Pinaceae; genus Pinus; species Pinus taeda. Next base: position 96,733 of record APFE031023334.1, on the reverse strand, counting down.
ATCCATGAGATGAGAGAGATGAATGAAATTTGGAATATAACAAACTGATATCTCCTAGAAGATTGCAATGTGATTAGATCCTATGGTTTTGAAGAGAAGCCATACTTGTTGCCCAATTTCCTTAGACCTCAGATTTTGCATTAGAATTCATAAGACAAATGTTCATCACTGATTGGCTACATTTTGCATCCAAAAAACAAGCAATAACATCCCATCTTCCACATGAAATTGGACCATTCATTACAAAAACAAGAAAGGCCTAGGAGATAGTCCAAGCGATGCTAAGAGACTTGTAGATTTCCTAAGAAGTCGAATGGGTATAGACCCTTTGAATATAATCTACAACTAGGGGAAGGACAAAGACAAATAGGCACACTACCATCAGTCAAGACCTCTACAGGAACAAGTAGCAAATAAGTTAACTTTTGAAGAAGTGAAGGAGGTGCTCCCGCTGACATAGTCTGAGGCCTCTCAGTCGTCTGGTATTAAGAGGACCCATATTGTTGATATGGATATAGACCAGGAAAGGGAGTTTAGCTCTAAGAGACTCAAGGTGACAAAAATTGAAGATGACGATGATGAAGAGGAGAGCATTGAGAAAGCCTTGACGGTAATCGCAGGCACTGTTGTAGACCCATCCAACAATGTTGTAATATCTAAAGGGTTACCAATCGTAGTGCAACACATATCAACAACTGCAACTTCCTCGGAAGCCATAGATACTTCCGATATTCAGACTATTAGGGAACCCTCATCCCTCATGGAAGAATTCGAGAGGACAATCAGGGAATCCAAGCAAGAAATGAAGAAGGATCTCTAACTCATTGAAAGTGGAAGGTGTTAGTTTTTGTAGCATCAGACATGTGTTCTAGTCTCGACTTTGGTCAGAGAGGCTTGGAAACACTAGATCTCTAGAACTCATAAAAAGTTTAAGGCGAAAACACCTAGAGATGACTAAATTAAGTTAATTAATTAATAATTAAATATTTCCTAAGTCTAACTTAGGAAAAGTGATTAATTAACAACAATTAATTGAGAAATGTGAGATTTCTCTAGAAACTCACATGGATCAAGTTGGAGATGATCTTAGCTGTTGATGGGGATCTAAGCATGACTATTGGTTCACCAATGAGATATTATAAGAGATACTCGATGGGTAGATGGGAAAAACAATTGAGAGCTCGAGTTCCTTGGCAAATCAAACTATCCAACAACAACAATTGAGTAAGGAAGAAGAGTTCGAGCTAGAAGAGACGTAGACGTTGAGAGGGAGCAACAAAAGTGATTCCAGATGAAGTTTCTAGTTCCAGAGAGGCAACAACAAGAGGCAAAGTTATTCCATAGTGAGGTTGCATAGGGATTGCGTACACAACTTCAGTGAGAAGTTGTATTTAGCTGAGAAGGAGGTCGATTTAGCTTTTAGAGGCTAAGATAATTTTCAAGCGGGTCAGAGAGTCACTTCTAGTAGTAGAGCCAGGAAAGACGACTTGATCAGAGGTTGAGATAAGCCACATGTGCGAGGGGCAGTGCATAGACTACGCAAAGGCCCTGTGCAAGGGTTTGGACACTAATTTTTTTGAGGCAGGTTCCGCCGGGATTGCTCGTGGAGAAGGGAAAAATTCCCTCAATAAGTTTTGTCAGATTATCTTGCTGAGGATTTCCAATTTTGGGCATCCAGATTGTATTCAACTTTTCATTGAGACATTATAATAGTAAAACCCTCATCTACTGCACCGATTTTCCGGCATTGGGTTTTTTTTGGGACATTTGTCCAAAAATAATTGTGTCAATTTTTTGTTTTTGTTGTTGTTGTTGTTTTCTGTTCCACAACATTTTTATTTGTGAAGAATTGCAATGCGATTTATTCATTGTTGTAGAAAATAAACAACATAATTATTGAATTAGAAGAATAAATTTCCATTTGCTGCAATTTCAAAGAAATTTCATATAGTATTAGGGCAAGTTTGGTAGATCAGGGCTCAATAGCGAAGAAGGATAAATTTTGCAGCTTCAGAGGGAGTCTTTGAGCAAAATTTCAGGGTTTGCATAGAAGCTAGTCAAGGAGTGTGAATTGCAATACTGGGTTTGATTTTCAGTGTGCAGGCAACAAAAAAGTCGAAGTTCCTCAGTTGCAAAAAATTGTTGGAAATGGTGTTGCCGTGAAACAGTGCCGGTGAGCATATCAATATTTTCATTGAGCAGATCTGGGCGTAGATGATTAGCAACAATTTTGCAGTAGTAGAATCAACGCCGAGTGGAAGAGAAATAACACACGAAATTATACTCGGGATGTCTTTAGTAAATTTTATGGCCATGGACAAATTTGATATTCAGGGGGCTACAGAATTGTCTCCCAGATTGGAGGACGAATTTGCTTGCTTAACTAGCTCAACTTCATAGGGAGTTTAATATATAGACAATGGAGCGTCAGCTCACATGATAGGAGTTATAGAATATTTCTCCAGTGACAATAAGGAGGAAATGGAATTCTAGATAATAATGGGAAACAAGACTAAATGCACTCTAGTTGGGAGCAGCACCATCGATATTCAAAAGGAGTCAGGAGCAAGCACTAGTGTTACAAATGTATTGCATGTGCCAGGATTGAACCTAATTTCAGTATCCCAGTTACAAGATAAGGGATATGATGTTTGCGTTGTAGGGAAGGTGGTGTTCATCAAACACCAAAATTGGAAAATGGTGAAATGGATTGGAGTACAAAGCAATAGATTGTACAAGTTGCAGTTCGACTCTCAAATGGAACTAGTAAGCAATGACTGTATCAATGGAAAAGCCCTGAATGAGTTGTGGCATAGGAAGATGGGACATTTACAACATGGAACACTTAGAATGCTCAGGGAGATAGTAACAGGTGTTCTAGAATTAGACACATAAAATGATGATGTGTGCAAGGGGTGCATGCTTGGGAAGTATGCTAAAGAAACTTTCCCAAGAAGTGTCAACAAATCAGATGGTGTGTTATAGCTTATACACTCAAACATTTGTGATCCCGTGTCCACTAGATCTCTCAGAGGGTACGAGTACTTCGTTACCTTCATCAATGATCATTCTAGGAAAACATAGACCTATTTATTAAAGACCAAGGTTGAGGTATTCAATTGCTTCAAGGAGTTAAAAGCTCTAGTGGAGAATGCGACAGAGAAAAAGATCAATTTACTTCAGCTAGATAACAAAGGTGAGTACACATATAATGACTTCGCGAGTTTCTATGTAAAGGAAGGCATCATGAGCGAGTGGATTGCCACATACAATCCATAGAAAAATGGGATAGCGAGCGGAAGAATAGGTCTATAGTTGAGGTTGCAAAGACGATGCTACATGATTAGGATTTTTCCAGGTTCTTATCGGAAGAGGCATGTAACATGGTTGTGTATATTTAAAACATGATTCCTCACAGGGAATTGGGGAAGATAACTGTTAGGCCCCTATACTACTAGTGTAACCCCTTATTATTATTAGTGCAATCCCCTTAGATGTACCCATGTAGTGCTCATATTGTTCCCCATAGAAGCCCACTATTGTTATTATTGTGCCCTTACATTATTATTTTTATGTAGGCTCTGATTATATAATGA
>APFE031023334.1:56949-92072 GCA_000404065.3 Pinus taeda | reverse complement strand
CACATCATGCATCAACAACAAGTTCTCCAACTTTTAAAGGATAATGCCACTTTGGTGCAAAATCAAACAAAACAACAGGTAGATCAACATCGTAGTGAAAAATGTTTTGATGTAGGTGATTGGGTATTTTTACTGCTACATCTCAAACAAGTTATTTATGAGAAGGAAATGTTGGCAATACTACATGCACTTAAAAAATGGCGACCTTACCGAATGGGAAGACTCTTCAAGGATGAGGATGTGGAAGCATTGCTTTGTGCTATTTTTATTATCCAACCAGATGGGATAAACGAAGCAAGGGACGAATCGAAGAAGGATGAAGAAGTATGGCCAAAAAGATCCCAATTCAAACAATATTGCTAGAAATTGAAGAGGAAGGAAAAATCATATTGGAACCTGGAGCAGTCACAGAAACAAGAACCCGAAAACTACGAAATCAATCAATTTTAGAGTATCTTATCAAGTGGAAGAACTTACCCGCTGAAGATTCCACATCGAAGGACAAGAAGTTTATACAAAAGCATCAAGAACTACTCAAGCGTTGAGGACAACACTTTTTGGAGAGGGGCATGTTAGGCCCCTATACTACTAGTGTAACCCCTTATTATTATTAGTACAACCCCCTTATTATATTGATGTACCCATGTAGTGCCCATATTGTTACTATTGTTTCCATAGAAGCCCACTATTGTTATTATTGTGCCCTTACATTATTATTGTTATGTAGGCTCTGATTATATAATGACCCCTTAGACTCCTATATATAGAAATGAGGTCTTTTCATTTGTATCATAAAAGAATTGTTCATTTATGTAATGTAAAGGAGGTTGCCCCCTCGAAGAGGCTAAATTCTAAGGTGTTGATCTATCTTTTCTGTCTTTTTTTGAGTTGGTTTCATAACAATAACACCAGAAGAAGTCTTCTTGGGTAAGAAGCCAAGAGTCAGTCACTTCAGGATCTTTGGTAGCATAACTTATTGTCATATACTAGATGTGAAGCATATCAAGTTGGATCTTACTACAAAGGGTATATTTCATTGGGTATAGTGAAACCTCTAAGACATATAATATCTACATTCCTAGTAGTAGGAATAATATTGTAAGATGAGATGTGAAGTTTATGGAAGACAAAGCCTTCAAGAAATCTCACGAGATGTCAACAGGTGACCAGAGTGAGCTAACAAAAGCTCCATTGGTTTAGCAATAGGGGCAACCATAGGGGTAGCCACTAGTACCGCCACAAGAATAATCACAAGGATATGGTACAATTACTAGTACCAACATATCAAAGGTAGGATGAGGATCTGGTTGATCCTCCCACCGCTAGTGGTCGAACCAGTAGGAAAGTTCATCAAACATTGAGAGATGAAGACGAGTTCATTGGAGTTACTAGGACAAACAAAAGAGAACACAAACAACCATATATGTATCAAACTTTGGTGGCACAAGTTGAAACACCTTCCAACTTTGAGGAGGCTGCACAACATTAGGTGTGGGTAGATGCCATGGTAGAAGAGTATAGCTTTATCATGACAAATGATATTTGGGAGGTAGTGCCAAGTTCTAAGAGTAGGTCAATTATGGGTTCTCGATGGATCTATAAAATCAAGTACGCTACAAATGACATTGTAGAGAATTACAAGGCTAGGTTTGTGGCAAAGGGGTATGCACAAAAAGAAGGGATAGATTATGAAGAGACCTTTGCCCCAGTTTCCAGATATACTTCTATCCATTCGATTGTATCTCTAGCAACACAGATGGGATGGAAAATTCACCAAATGTACATCAAGACAACATTCTTGAATGCAGTGATAGAGGAGGAGGTATACATCAAACAACCAGAGGGCTCCGAGACACATGAAAGGGGCACACGTGTGCAGGATGAAGAAAGATCTATATAGTATGCGTTAAGAGTGAAACAGATCCCAACTTTTACTATTTGATGGTAGATGATGAGCCACTCATCCTAGTGTTATATGTGGATGACTTCTTCTTGATAGGGTCATCAGGGCTCATAGAATACTATAAGAGGAACCTGGAAGCAGAGTTTGACATGAAGGAATTAGAGCTGATACATTACTTCTTGGGCTTGGAAGTGTGGCAGAAGAATGGGAAAATCTTCCTTGGTCAAGAAAGATATACTACACATATTTTAAAGAGATTAAAGATTTGACTGTTGACCTATGTCTACGCCTATGATTACAAATTGGAGGAAGATTTATTATCAAAGGATGAGAACATTGACCCTACCTTGTATAGACAACTTGTCGCATCTCTTTGGCTTCCCTCTCTGCTCTTGTAACTCCCTTTTGCCATTTTTGCAGTCTGTCATATTATTTATCCTACATTAGTATTATTCCACTTTGTTTTCCTGACATGGTATTCTGCAATTATTTATTTTTTCCCTATTGTATTCTCAACGTTGCTGGCCTACCTACCTAGGCCAACACCACTTTGCAGTTATCGTTACTCCGCTTGTGGGTTTGAGGTGCTGAAAAACTTGTTAATGCACGAAAAATGTCACCCGAGTCTCGACCTTCCTTCCTCCTACACACTGTGGCAGCGCTTGGACACAGTCCTTCATGTTACATAGTCCACAACACAACACTCCAGTGCGTTCAACCTTGGTCCCTCCTCACAGTTTATGCCCAGTTTTTGATCTCGCATTCCTTTGTCGTCCAAAAGGCTGAGCACTGTGCATGGAGTGGCGCAACGGATAGAGCACTAGAGTGGCACAACGGATAGAGCATTGGAGTGGAATGGGAAAGACGACATGGGTTCCATGGCCCAACACTCATACCACCGCTCGGTCCATCGAACTATACTATTTGCAATATAATGCTGTGGTATTACATTAAACGTTGGATGTTGTCATATCATAAACGTTGTATTACATTAGACGCTGTTTGGTATTCTGGTTTTGGTGCAGCGATTTGTGTGTTTGGTTTATGTTTAATACCTCCACTGTATAACGTATTCACCTCACACAACTCTGCTCCCTCCTCGCTATTACATTGAATACATTCATTCTGGCATTCCATACATAGTCCATACACTCAAGTCCATATGTGAATCAGGTATCTACTCCCGTTTTTTTTTTTAATTTATGCTACGTTGTATGATGCCCCATTATGATACCACTCTCCCATCACGATACTGCGCTCCCATTATGCTGACCCATTAATACTACGTTAATACCGCTATCCCATTACTCCCCATCGCTATCTGGTAAATCTACTTTAGTTTATGCGATGTTGAATACCCGCCTCCCCATACAACCTGTCCTCATATAACACCTGCCCATATACCTCTGTTATATACATATCAAAACTATATTTTACTACAATGCAAATTTTTTTCTTCTTTTACATAGCAAGTGCAATTTTTTTTACTAGCAAAAGAGCAATTTTTTTTACACAGTACACATTTTAAAAATGCATTCATTGATATCTATTGTGGGAGTGGTTCTCAATGGGAAGGAGAACTATTCTGAGTGGTCTCGAAAAATCAAACACACTCTCATTTTTAATGAGCTGTGGAAAGAAGTGTGTGTTGGAGATGGAGACAAAGACCCAGAAAAGCTTGCCTCAGACAAAGAATTTGCCATTTGGGAAAATAAGAACAAGAAGGCCTATGCTCTGATTGCATCATCTGTAAATGAAGAGATGTGTTAGAAAAATATATATTACAAAGCAATGGAACACATAAAATATTGCAGAAATATAAACACAGAAAACACATAAAACAAGAGAGACACAAATATACGTGGTTCACCCAGTTTGGGCTACATCCATGGAGAAACAGCTAGTCCTTCTTTTATTATATTATCCAACAAATTGAAGAGATACAACCTACAACAGATCCACTGTAACACCCTCTTCGCTCTCAATCTCTTCTCTCTTCCTCACTTAGAATACAAATCTACATAGACACAATACAATTCACTCATATATAGTGAGGGGTTGCTTTCTAGGGCAAAAAACCCTAAATTAAACATAACTTCCACCGTCAGATCATCCGCCTAATGAACGACCCAGATTGACTAGAAATTACTAGACTTTTACAAGGCAATTTTACATCTATTTTTAGCTTTGGGGGCATTGCCCTTGAAACCCTGCCGGGGGACTGCTGGCCCTCGGACCCCCCAGCCAGGGGGGTTTACCCCCCCGGACCCCCGCAGGAGGGACAAGTCCCCCCTGCACCCTCCCGTGTGGAGGGTTGTACAATCTTCCTGGGGTATACATCCAGCGGAAACCTTTGAATACAGAAGATAATCAAGCTCCACACCCAACAATCTCCCACTTGGAGACTGATTATAGCAACTCCACCGCTGCTTCATTTATTAGACAATGACTCCACTTTGGACCTGACTGCTTCTCATTTTCTTCATCATAGTTGAAGACCAATTGAAACTGAGTAGATTCTTAGTTTCTCCCTGTTTACAACTTTTGTTAGCATATCTGCAAGATTCTGGCTAGTGTGTATCTTTTCCAGCTTCAACTGTCCATCTTCCAACGCTGACCATATGAAATGGTACTTGAGCTGTATATGTTTAGTCTTGGAATGAAATCGGAGATTTTTGCAAGATGTATGGCACTCTCGCTGTAATTGTATAATCTGCCCAACTCCTGCTTCTTACCCAATTCATCCAGAAACCTTTGTAACCAAATCATTTCTTTATTAGCCGCTGTAGTAGCAACATACTCTGCTTCCGTTGTTGAGAGTGCACCAACACTTTGCAGTTTTGAGATCCAACTGACAACTATTCCACCTACAGTAAACAGATACCCTGTGGTGCTCTTGTTATCTCTATCACTCGCCATATCGGCATCAACATATCCCTTCAGAGCAATGTTTGAACCACCAAAGCATAATGCTTGATTTGTGGTACCTCTCAAATACCTGAGAATCCATTTCACCACCATCCAATGTTTTTTTCCTGGATTGTTCATGTACCTTCTTACAACTCCCACTGCATGTGCAATATCAAGCCTTGTGCAGACCATTACATACATTAAGCTTCCAACTGATGATGCATATGGAACTTTAGACATATGGGCCAGTTCTTCCTGAGCCTTGGGACACTCCTCCTTACTTAATTTGAAATGGCTAGCCAAAGGTATACTAACTGGTTTTGCATTCTGCATATTAAACTTTTTCAACACCTTTTCTATGTATTCACTTTGAGACAATGCTAATTTGCGATTCTTCCTGTTTCTAGTTATTCTCATACCAAGGATTTGTTTTGCAGCACCCAAATCCTTCATTGCAAATGAGTTTGCCAATTTCCTTTTGAGCACATTTATTTCCTGCATGTTAGAACCTGCAACAAGCATGTCATCTACATACAATAACAATATAATATAGCTGTTATCATTTTGCCTTTTGAGATAAACACAATGATCATAGTGACATCTAGCGTAATCTTGTTCAGACAAAAACCTGTCAAATTTTAGATACCACTGCCTTGGAGCCTGTTTTAAGCCATACGAGCTCTTCTTCAACCTGCACACTAGTTTCTCCTTCCCTTTTACCTCATATCCTTGTGGCTGCTGCATATATATCTCTTCCTCCAAATCTCCATGGAGAAAGATTGTCTTTACATCTAAGTGCTTAAGATGAAAATCTTTAGCTGCTACTAGACTTAAAATAGTTTTGATTGAAGTCATTTTAACAACAGGAAAAAATATTTCATCAAAATCAATACATTTCTTCTGTGCAAACCCCTTCACCACAAGTCTAGCTCTGTACCTCTGTTTTCCTCCATCTTCTTCCTTCAACTTGTAAACCCATTTATTCTGCAATGTTGTTTTACCTGCAGGCAACCTGACTAAGTCCTAATTCTGGTTATGTGCTAAGGAGTCCATCTCTTCTTTCATGGTTTTCTCCCACTTCTTCCTGGTTTCTACCTGCACTGCTTATTCATAACATTCTGGTTCACTATAATTAATCAACAATACATAATATAATGAAGAAGAGTATCGTTCAAGGGGTCTACTTATCCTGGTAGATCTTCTAACACCACTTACAGGTGTTTGAAGTGCTTGTTGTTGTTGTGGTTGTTGTTCTGGCTGTTGATCATTATGATTTTTAGGCACCATCACTTTTCCTGTGATATCGTCAAGCACTGTGTATATTCTGTTTTCTTTTTCCTGCAACTGATTCTTATACAAGACCTTTTCATTGAATATTACATTTCTACTCCTAATGATTTTGTGATTTTCATAATCATATAAGCGATAACCAAAATCATTAACACCATATCCATTAAAGGTACATTTTTTTGATTATGCTTCAAGCTTTGTTCTATTTTCTTTATTAATGTGGACAAAGGCTTCACAACCAAAAGTCTTTAAAAATGAGTAGTTTACCTTTTTACCTGTCCATGCCTCCTCTGGAATACCACCATCAAAGGAACTTGAAGGCCCTCTGTTTATTAGATAAATAACAGTATCTACAACATCTGCCCAAAATTGTAAAGACAATCCTGCACGCAATCTCATGCACCTTGCACGCTCCATAATTGTCATGTTCATCCTTTCTGATACACCATTTTCTTGTGGTGTTCCTAAAACTGTCTTCTCTCTGCGAATTTTATTATCTGAATAGTACTTATCAAACTTTTTGCTGTAATATTCACCTCCATTATCTGATCTGAGACACTTCAACCTTTTCTCTGTCTCATTTTCAACCAAACCTTTCCATTTCTTGAAAGTATCAAATACATCAGATTTATTTCAAATACAATAAATCCAGGTTTTTTTGGTTGTATCATCAATAAAAGTAACATAATAACGAGAGCCACCAAGAGATGATACCTGAGCAGGTTCTCATACATCTGTATGCACAAGCTCTAATTTTTCGCTCTTCTTTTCTTTCTCAACTCTAAGGAATTTGACTTTCTTCTGTTTTCTATAAACACAATTTTTACAGGATTTTAAATTAACATGCTTCAAACCTGGCAACAAATTTCTTGAGTGAAGAATTTGCATCTCCTTCTCACTCATGTGCCCGAGCCTATGATGCCACAATGCCTTATTTTCTCATGTAGAGGTTAAAGCATTAACAGAATTAGAAATACCATTGCATAAATACAATGTACCAACCTTTTCTCCTTTCGCTATTACCAGAGATCCTTTAGTGACCTTCTAGGTTTTATTTGTGAAAGTACTTATGCAACCTTCACCTCCCAACTGCTCTGTTGAAATTAAATTTTTCTTTAGATCTGGAACATGCCTTACCGTCTTCAATAGCCATTGATTTCCATTTCGCTATTTCATGAAAACTGTATCCACTCCAACAATTTTATAGGGTTTATCATCACCCAATCGAACCTGTCCAAAATCTCCTTGAACATAATCCTGAAAATGTTTCTTATTAAGTGTGGCATGGAATGAGGCTCCTGTATCTAGCACCTAGATATCAATAATATTTTCTAGTGAAAGAATCAAAGCATCTTGCAACACATTACCTGTTACATTCGCTTCATGATTAGCTTTTTGCTGCGCGTTTCCTTCTTTTCCCTTCCGAGACTTGCATTCTTTCTTTAAGTGTCATTTCTTCCCACATTTCCAGCACACTATCCTCGATTTGGACTTGGATATGCCTTCTTGACTTACTGCGATATTTTGGGATTTTTTCTCTTTCCATTTTTCTTCCCCTAGTCTCTGTAGTCAAAGCATTACCTGATGTCTCATCGGAGCTTTTCCGTCGCATTTCTTTGCTAAGGATTGCACCGACAACATCATCAAACTTTAAAGTACTAGATCCAGAGACAGAGTTACTAATGGCCATAATTAAACCATTCCAACTTTTTGGCAATGAGCACAGAAATAACAGAGCCCTAAATTCATCATCAAAGTTTACCCCTACAGAACTTAACTGACTTGTAACTGTATTAAAATCATTTAAATGATCAGTGACAGATCCACCCTCTGACATCTTCATATTAAATAAACGCTTCATAAGAAATACCTTATTTGACGCCGAGGGTTTTCCATATAGTTTGGCTAATGCCGACATTAAATCCTGTGTTGTCGTTTTCTTTGAAATATCAAACGCTACTGATGCCGCTAGGCACAACCGTATTGTTCCAAGTGCCTTTCTTTCGAGAATATTCCATTTTGTGTCTGTCATATTCGTCGGCTTCTTTGTCTTTCCGCTCAATGGTAGGTACAAATTTCTCTGATACAAATAATCTTCCATCTGCATCTTCCACAGCTGGTAGTTTTGGCTATTAAATTTTTCGACCCTAAACCTACCATCTTCCGCCATTGCTCTCACTCGAACCAGGAACCCTTCTCTCTTGCGAGTTTATCAGTCAAATAGATCTTCGGCTTTGATACCAGTGGTTTAGAAAATTATATATTACAGAGCAATGGAACACATAAAATATTGCAGAAATATAAACACAGAAAATGCATAAAACAACAGAGACATAGATATACGTGGTTCATCCAGTTTGGGCTACATCCACGGAGAAACAACCAGTCCTTCTTTTATTATATTATTTAGCAAACTGAAGAGATATAACTTACATCAGATCTGCTGTAACACCCTCTTCGCTCTCAATCTCTTCTCTCTTCCTCACTCAGAATACAGATCTACATAGACGCAATACAATTCCCTCATATATAGTGAGGGGTTGCCTTTTAGGGCAAAAAACCCTAAATTAAACATAACTTTTACCATCAGATCATCCGCCTAATGAACGACTCAGATTGACTAGAAATTACTAGATTTTTACAATGCAATTTTACATCTATTTTTAGCTTCAGGGGCGTTGCCCCCGAACCCCTGCAGGGGGACCACTGGCCCCCAAACCCCCCAACCAAGGGGGATTTACCCCCCTGGACCCCCGCGGGGGGGACAAGTCCCTCGCTGCACCCCCCCGTGTGGAGGGGTGTACAGTCCTCCTGGGGTATACATCCAGCTGAAACCCTTGAATACAGAAGATAATCAAGCTCCACACCCAACAAGATGAGTCGCCATATTTCGCCATTTTCAAATGCTTTCGAAGCCTCAAGTGTAAAATGTAATATTATTTGTAATTATGTTGTAAGTGAAATTCCAAGTGTCAATGTTGGAATATGAAGAGTCATCATGTAATGTAATGAATATTTTTTGTAAAGAAGTTGAAAAGTCACGAGGGTAGTCCAAAGTTCACAAAGAGGAGTTGAAGAGAAACCCCTTCTTGTTATAAAATAGAACCTCATAACTCATGTAATGGGCTTTTGGCTAGGCTTAGGCTTAGAAGGAGCTTGAGAGTATTGTGAAGAGCTTTGGCTTATCCGTAGCGTAGAGTGAGTATACTTCTTTGGAGGAGCAGGTGTTCTTGACTTTAATGTTCCACTATTGGGGCTAGTGGTCGCCAATGCTGTATGTACGAATGAAACTTTCACTTTAATAAAAAAGTCAGAGTCAACACACTTTCATGGATATGTTGTGAATATAGTAGGATATTCTTGTTGTATTTGCAATGTATGTTAGTTAACTTACACTTAATATGCTTATGAACTATTTTTTTTTTCATTTGTATGAATCTTGTTGAATACATGTATTAATTCATAACTTTAATTTGTGGACTATTATGCATGTTAGCTTGTGATTTCATTATGCTTGTGTGTTCTTTTTAAAGTGCGTAATATTACAGGCTTCTAAGGGAGACATTTCCTTTCCCCTTGTTGTGTTGGCACCTTCATGCATCACACTTGACTTTTGAGAGGGTCACTGTTAGAAAATTATATATTACAGAGCAATGACACACTAAAATATTGCAGAAACACAAATACAGAAAATTCACAAAACAAGAGAGACATATATGTGGTTCACCCAATTTGCGCTACGTCCACGGAGAAATAATCAATCATTCCTTTTATATTATCCAACAAAATAAAGAGATACAACCTACATCAGATCTGCTGTAATTTCATCTTTCTTTCACACAATCTCCTCTCTCTTTCTCACTCAGAATACACATATACACTGCTGCAATACATTTCCATCATATATAGCGAGAGGTTTCATTTTAGGGAAAAAAAACCCTAAATTAAAGATAACTTATATCGTCAGATCATCCACATAATGAATGGATCAGATTGACTAGGAAATTGCGACATTTTAATGGGCAATTTTACATCTATTTTTTTAGCTTCGGGGGTGCTGCCCCTGAACCCCCGCTGACTCCTGGATCCCTCAACCGGGGGGGATGGGTCCTCGTGCATGGAGGGGTGTACAGTCTCCCTGGGGTATACTTCCGGCTGAAACGGAGACCTCTGAATATAGAAGATAATTAGGCTCCACACCCAACAATATCCCACTTGGACGCTGATTATAGAAACTCCACTGCTGCTTCATTTGCTGGACAATAACTCCACTTTGGACCTGACTGTTTCCCATCTTCATCATCATACTTGAAGACCAATTGAAACCAAGCAGAATCTCAATTTCTCTATGGTTACAAATTTTGTTAACATATCTGTAAGATTATGGATAATGTGTATCTTTTCGAGCTTCAATTGTCCATCTTCCAACATTGACCGTATGAAGTGGTACTTGAGCTGTATATGTTTAGTATTGGAATGAAACGCTGAGTTATTTGCAAGATGAATGACACTCTGGTTGTCATTGTATAACCTGCCCAACTCCTGCTTTTTACCAATTCATCGAAAAACCATTGTAACCAAATTATTTCTTTACTAGTCTATGTAGTAACAACATACTCTGCTTCCATTGTTGAGAGTGCAACAACACTCTGCAAATTTGAAACCCAACTGACCGCTGTTCCACCTATGGTAAACACATATCCTGTGGTGCTCCTCCTGTTATCTTTATCATCTGCCATATCTACATCAACATATCTCTGTAGAGCAATGTTTGAACCACCAAAGCATAATTATTGATATGTGGTACCTCTCAAATATCTGAGAATCCACTTCATTGCCTTCCAATGTTCTTTTCCTGGATTGTTCATGTACCTGCTTACATCTTACACTGCATGTGAAATATCAGGCCTTGTGCAAATCATTGCATACATTAAGCTTCCAACTGTTGATGCATATGAAACTTTAGACATATAATTCATCTCTTCCTGGGTTTTAGGACACATCTTCTTAATTAGTTTGAATTGGCTAGCCAAAGGTGTACTAATTGGTTTTGCATTCTTCATATTAAATTTTTTCAACACCTTTTGTATGTACTCACTTTGAGACAATGTTAATTTGCGTTTTTTCCTGTCTCTACTTATTCTCATACCAAGGATTTGTTTTGCAGCACCCAAATCCTTCATTGCAAATGAGTTTGCCAATTTTCTTTTGAGCACATTTATTTCCTGCATGTTAGAACTTGCAACAAGCATGTCATCTACATACAATAAAAATATAATATATCTTTGATCATTTTTACTTTTGAGGTAAACATAATGATCAAAGTGACATCTAGTATAACCTTGTTCAAACATAAACTTGTCAAATTTTAGATGCCACTGCTTTTGAGTCTGTTTTAAGCCATACAAGATCTTCTTCAACCCGCACACTAGTTTCTCATTCCCTTTGACCTCATATCCTTGTGGCTGCTGCATATATATATCTCTTCCTCTAAATCCCCATGGAGAAAGGTCGTCTTTACATCTCACTGCTCAAGATGAAAATTTTTTGTTTCTACTAGACTTAAAATAGTTCAGATTGAAGCCATTTTAACAAGAAGAAAAAATATCTCACCAAATTCTATACCTTTTTTCTGTGCAAACCCCTTCACCACAAGTTTAACTTTATACCCTTTTCTACCTCCATATTCTTCCTTCAACCTGTAAACCCATTTATTCTGCAATGTTGTTTTACTTGCAGACAACCTGACTAAGTCCCAAGTCTAGTTATGTACCAAGGAGTCGATCACTTCTTTCATGGATAGCTCCCACTTCTTTCTAGTTTCTACCTGCACTGCTTCTTCATAACATTTTGATTCACCAGAATAAATTAACGATACATAATATAATGAAGGAGAGTATCGTTCATGGGGTCTACTTATCCTGTAGATCTTCTAACGCCACTTTCAGGTGTTTGAGGTGCCTGTTGTTGTTGTGGTTGTTGATCATTATGATTTTCAGGCACCTTTACTTTATCTGTGTTCTCATCAAGCATTGTGTATTCTCTATTTTCTTTTTCCTGTTTCTTTTCCTGCATCTGATCCTTATATAAGATCTTTTAATTAAATATGACATCTCTTCTTCTAATGATTTTGTGATTTTCATAATCATATAAGCGATAACCAAAATCATTAACACCATATCCAATAAAGGTACATTTTTTTTATTATTTTGTCTCAAACTTTGTTTTATTTATTTTTATTAATGTGGACAAAAGCTTCATAACCAAAAGTTTTTAAAATGAGTAGTTTATCTTTTTACGTGTCTATGCCTCCTCTAGAATACCTCCATTCAAGAAACTTGAAGGCCCTCTGTTTACTAGATAAACAACAATATCTACAACATCTGCCCAAAATTGTAAAGGCAATCGTGCATGTAATTTAGTGCACCTTGCAGGGTCCATGATTGTCCTGTTCATCCTTTCTAACACATCATTTTCTTGTGGTGTTCCTGGAACTGTCTTCTCTTTGCGAATTCCATGCTCTGAACAATACTTATCAAACTCTTTGCTGCAATATTCACCTCTATTGTCTGATCTGAGACACTTCAACTTTTTTCTTGTCTCATTTTCAACCAAAGCTTTCCATTTCTTGAAAGTATCAAATGTATCAGATTTACTTCGAATACAATAAATTCAGTTTTTTCTGGTTGCATTATCAATAAAAGTAACATAATAATGAGAGACACTCAGAGATGATACATGAGCAGGTCCCCATACATCTGTATGCACAAGTTTTAATTTTTTACTCTTCTTTTCTTTCCCAACTCTAAGAAATCTAGCTCTCTTTTGTTTTCCATAAACACAATTCTCACAAAATTCTAAATCAACACGCTTCAAACTTATCAACAAATTTCTTTTGTGAGGAATCTTCATCCCCTTCTCACTTATGTGCCCGAGCCAATGACGCCACAATGTTGTATCTGCTTCTGTAGAGGTTAAATCATTAACATAAATAGAAATACCATTGCATAAATACAATGTATCAATATTTTCTCATTTTTCTATTACTAGGGCTCTTTTATTGACTTTCCTAGTGTTATTTGTAAAAATAGTTTCACAACCTTCACCTCCTAACTGCCCTGTTGAAATTAGATTTTTCTTCAGATCTGAAACATGCCTTACCTCCTTCAATAGCCATTGGTTTCCATTCTATTGTTTTATGAAAACTTTACCCATTCCATTGATTTTACAGGGTTTATCATCACCCAAACGCACATGTCCAAAATATCCTTGAACATAATCATGAAAATGTTTCTTATCAGGTGTGGCATGGAATAAGGCCCCTGAATCTGCCACCCAGGCATCAATAATATTTTTTAATGAAAGAATCAAAGCATCTTGCAACACATCCCCTGTCACATTCGTTTCATGATTATTTTATTGCTGCGCATCTCATTTTTTTTCCCTTCCAAGACTTACAGTTTTTCTTCAGGTGTCATTTCTTCCCGCATTTTCAGCACACTATCTTCGATCTGAACTTGGATATGCCTTTCCTTGATTTACCGCGATATCTTGGGTTCTTTCCTCTTTCCATTTTTCTTCCTCTAATATCTGCAGTCAAAGCATTATCTGATGTCTCATCGGAGATTTTCCGTCGCATTTCCTCGCTAAGAATTGCACCGACAACATCCTCAAACTGTAAAGTACTATATCCAGAGATAGAGTTATTAATGACCATAACTAAACCATTCCAACTTTTTGGCAATGAGCACAAAAATAACACAACCCTAACTTCCTCATCAAAATTTACCTCTACAGAACTTAACTTACTGGTAATCGTATCAAATTCATTTAAATGATCAACAACAGATCCACCTTTTGACATCTTCATATTAAATAAACGTTTCATAAGAAATACCTTATTTGAGGTTGAGGGTTTTTCATGTAGTTTGGCTAATGCCAACATTAAATCCTCTGTTTTTGTTTCCTTTAAAATATTAAAGGCTATCGACGCCACTAGCCACAACCATATTGTTCCAAGTGTCTTTCTGTTGAGAATATCCCATTATGTATCTGTCATACTTGTCAGCTTCTTTGTCCTTTCGCTCAATGGTAAGTACAAATCTTTCTAATACAAATAATCTTCCATCTACATCTTCCACAGCTGGTAGTTTTATCTATTAAATTTGTCGACCCTAAACCTACTATTTTCTGTCATTTCTCCCACTCAAACCAAGAACCCTTCTCTCCTGCGAGTTTATTGGCCAAATAGACTTTCGGCTTTGATACCACTTGTTAGAAAATTATATATTACAGAGCAATGGAACACATAAAATATTGTAGAAACACAAACACAGAAAATAAATAAAACAAGAGAGACAGATATACGTAGGTCACCCAATTTGGGCTATGTCCACGGAGAAACAGTCAGTCTTTCCTTTTATATTATTCAGCAAAATGAAGAGATACAACCTACAATAGATTCGCTATAATTTCTTCTTTGCTCTCACACAATCTCCTCTTTGTTTCTCACTCAGAATACACATATACATAGTCGTAATACAATTCCCTCATATATAGTGAGGGCTTGTTTTCTAGGGAAAAAAACTTTAAATTAAACATAATTTCTATCGTGAGATCATCTGCGTAATGAACGACTCAGATTGACTACGAAATTAAAACATTTTATAAGGCAATTTTACATCTATTTTTTAGCTTTGGGGGTGCTGTCCTAAATCCCCACTAGCTCCGGACCCCCCAGCTAAGGGGGATGGGCCTTCCAGAACCCCCGCGGGGGGGACAAGTCCCCCCTGCATGGAGGAGTGTACAATTCGCCTAGGGTATACATCCTATTGAAACAAAGACCTCTGAATAAAGAAGATAATCGGGCTCCACCCCCAATATTCACACACTTACTCTCACCCAAAGTTACCATACTTCACTCTATGTGTTTTCGCAATCAAGGGATAACATTACCATCCAATGTCGGGACTTCTATTTCAAACGGTATGAGGTCTAGTTGGGATTTCATATGAGGGAGATTCCCTGAATGTTGGTGGGTCCAACACCATCAACATTTATGATGCTAGAGGGAGGGCCAGATGACAAGTTGGGCCCTTGAAGTCTGTTTTGAATTTTTTCACTCATTTAATGAATTCTTCCACAACCATAACCCTAACATTTTTTTTCAAAAATGAAAGATTGCAAGTGTTGGTGAGTATCATAGATGACTTTTCAACTCTCAAGTTCAATGGCGAGGGTGAGACAACCTTATTTGAGCATACTGCTCATTTTTTTGATTTCTGCATAAAGAAAAATATCCACTGTGAGGATGTTGGTTGTAGGTTGTTCATTCTCACGTTCAAAGGATGCATAAGGGAATGGTTTTTCACATTGCTTGATGCCTCCAGACACTCTTTTGAACATCTTGTCACAAAGTTATTTCGCGATTTTGATATGTATGATCGTAAACATCTGTGCAAGAAAAAATTGGAATTGCGAAAATACCTTGATGAATCACTGCATCATTTTCATAATTGTTTCATGGATTTATATTTTGAATTTATGAAATATGAAGTTGATTGGGACTTCTTGAGGAATATTTCAATATCTTGTTCAAATTTCAGAAAATCCACACAAGTTTGAATCTTTTGCACCTCTCCCAACATATCTCAGTGTTAGAGCTTCTAAATATGCGACAGATGATATTGTTGTTCTAAGTGACCCTCCGTCCCCTTCCCATCAAACAACTCTAGCTCCGCAGGTTGAGGCGGGAAAATTCGAAAATTCGTCCGTTGATATACCACCATATTTTCCCACCTCACATACCCAAAATTTCAACGTAGGTTTGGATTGTCAGTCTGATGGTTGTGATCAAGTGCTATCTTCTCGTCCTCCATCCTTTGGTCCCTCTAATCCTCCGGATTGAGATGTGTTGTATCCACCACTTTCGAACCTCCCTTTTGATGTTCACGAGTATAGAGTTCTGGATGGAGTTGGTGTTGAAAAGCCAACCTGCGGTATCATTTTTGATGAGTATGTGTGAGATTCTGAACAAGAATTTGCAGTGGAGGATGACCTCCTTCTGTTTGCACCTCTTCCGCATTATCCTGACATTTTCCATGATTTTTTTCATTCATGTTGAATATTATGAAAGTTCAGTTTTTATGGATGTTACCTCTTTCAATCATTCTCAGAACATGTGGAATGCTAGTTTTACATCTGAGTGCGGAGAGGAAAAATCTTTTCTGCCTGATCCACCCAATCTCTCATTTTATATTTTTGGGAATATAGAGGGAGAAATTCCTTATTCTCCATCATCCCCTCTTTACGTTTTTTCAGATCATGAGGATGCCTCTGTTTGTAATCATGAACTTTCTGATTGTTGCTGTCGTGATATTTTCATTGATTCATTCAATCAAGATCTTGATTTTTCCATTGTTGAACTTTTTAAGCCACCGAACTTTGATGATCCATCTTCTAATGAATTGGAACTTCCCCAAGATGTAGAGGAACTTTAGCCTGCGCTGATGGTTATGTTAGGTTCTCGTAGTCTTGAGGTCAGTTCCACGTCTGATCAGAAATGTGTTGAATCTTTCCAGGCTCCTCATCACTCCCTTGTACACATTAAAAATAAATCTATTTTACAATTTTCGCATCCTCCATCTGTATCACACGATCCTATCGCTTAATCATTGGAAGAGTCATGCGTGGTGAGCACGATCACAAAGAGAAAATTTTATTATTTCTTCATCATCGCTCATCTCTCAAGTTCGAAAGTTTGTGCCGATGTGTTTTTGACTTGTAGTGTGTCTAAACACCATGGTACATCCGCAAAGTGTCTTTCATGCGCTTCTTTCTTTTACCTTTTTGTGTGTTCATTCAAATCTGGAATTTTTTGGTTTATATTGTCCTATATTTCTTGTTTGTTGTTATGCTTGTACATATTTCTTGACATGCATTCCCTCGCCTACATAAGCCAACCAATGCGCAGATGGCTGCATTGGAAGTATCACTTCACGTAAGTTTGGCCTATGCTCTGTTTAGGTTAGGATTAGGAGTAGTTTTCTTTCCTTTGTTGTTTCCTTTGATTTTCTTTACTTTGTTTTTATTTCAATCCACTTCTTTCCTTTTCTTTGTTTTCTTTTCATTCATATGATAACTTCCAAATGAGACCGTGTTTGGCTTCTCAGACAAGTAGGGTGAATCCAAGAGGAAGTTGTATTGCTACTAATGCTTGTTTATCTGTTTATTCCCTCTCTTTATGTGAATATTGCACTTCTTTTAGTCGATGATACTATAATGGAAAATACGTTCCTTCTAGTGAGAGTCATAGTGAAATCACGATGATTTCATTTTTAACTAGAATTGCCTATTCTAATTGATCTTTTATCTTCAGTTAATCCTTGTCAACAAAGTCGAGTAGAGTAAGGAGGGGAAGAAAACCTTAACAAGTATGTCAGAGGTGTATATAAACATCCTTCTTGATATGGGAGGATCTCATCAGATCAGTTGCATAGGTTCATCGTCAGTGTTCAGTGTCATCGTCAATTTAGTTCGGTGTCGTTAGCTTCGACAACGTTGGTTATAGATCAGGTTGTTCAGGTAATGTTTATGGTTTTTCATGGTGTTCAGTGGATGTGGTTTTGTACCTGGCTGTCGACTTTTGTTTGTCGTCAGTTCCGCCAGGATTTGGTCGACAACGTATGTTTGTCATTCACCTCGTAGGATTTGGGTTGTTGACATGAGGTTGTCGAGAAGTGTTCATTGACAGTTCCGCCAGGAATTCGACATGTGTTGTCATCCACTCGCAGGTTTTGATGTTGATAGGTTCATTTTCATGTGACAAATATTTCTAATGTCGCTTTGGTAAATGTGTTTCTTCTCATTTGATGTAAAAAATCCTAATGACTAAAACCTAAACCTAATACAAACCTAAACCTAAACATCTAAACCTAATCCTAACCTATCGGACATGTTACATTCAAATTATGTGTTATACATAAAACCTAACACATAAACCTATAACCAAAGTTATAATTCTCGGCCAATACATTACACATTACAAAACAATACAAAACATATGACAGTCCTAAAACCGCCAACCTTGACTGCGTCGGAACCTTTAGGGGGAGGCCCATGTGAGCAAAGTATTGACAGAGTTAACCACAACATAAACAGTTAGCGGAACCAGTCATGTGAACAGAGGAACCACAAAGTTAATGTAAATGTAGCAGATAGTTGCATCAGAACCATGAAGGGTTACAGGTTCATGTGACCAGATGGATATAAACCGTCGGAGGTAGCGTTGACCGTTCTGGAGTTAACCGCGCAGGAGTCAGTTGATATGTGAACAGGTTACACTGGAACTGCCTGGGGAAAGTGCGGAGGTGGCAGCGTGTGGCTGGTCACATGTAACAACCGCCTCCTCCACCCGATCAACAAGCCGTCGTCCGCTATGGATTTATCCAAAGTTATAAATGGGTTTTTGTTAAGTTTTGTTATGATTATTAATATAACCACCATACAACCTATCCTAAGAGGTCAAGATGTGAATGGAACGAGGCCCAAGAACCCTAAATAAGCCAATTCATGCCAAGTTTAGGCTAGAGGAGGTTTGAATGTACGTGCAGGGCTATAAGAGGCGGTTTTTGTTCATTGAATACATTAGAGAGTGAGTTTGGTTTTTGTATGCAAATTCTAGAGGTCATAGGCAGTTTTGTTTTCAGTGTAACAGGAGCATCCAGAGTCGGAATTGGGAACTGTGACAGGCATTAGAAAGCTGGTTTAGAGAGCTATCTTTTGATAGTGACCGGAATTTCCTGCATGCACATTCAGTCTGGTCTATTCTCTTTGTAATCAAATTACTTTGTTTCAATCCTAATAAAGTGGTCACCCATCTTGAAAGCAGATACGGAGATGAACTCCATAATCAACTTTTCTATCTGGTATTGCTGTGTTCTTACTATTTTCACTTTTGTTATGTATCTTACTTATGTTTAATCAACTGTCATAAAGTCTTTTTCTCAAGAAGTTCTCTTGGTTTCCAAACTTTTAGCTAACATTCAATTCATTAATGGCTAATCAATTCTACATCAGTTTTAACGTATGATCATTTCAGATCATATAATTTGGTATCAGAGCAGGTTGTATTTGTAGAATTTTTCACTGAATGTTAACTAGGTCAAAGTCGAAACGAGGAGACGGAATCCTTGAGCAAATTGATCCAAAGATTGGAAAGCGATGAGTCATTCATAAGTCGACCATGACAGGATTTGATGCAGGTGAAAACACTGAAACTAAGATGAGTGATGAATAGTTTCAGCAAGCATTCTTGACTATGCAACAAATGTTGGGAGAACTGTATGAAGATAAGAAGACGAGAGATGCAACTTCTTCTTCAAAGACATCGAAGAAGGACAAAGGTAAAGGCGAGGCTGATAAACCACTTTCACCTCCATTATCTCCATCATCATCTTCTTCTTCTTCTTTTTCCAGTACAGAATCTGAAACAGAAAAGAAACCGAAGAAAACCTCTCTTTTGAAATTTGATGTAAAATTTGAATTACCTATTTATGCTGGTGAAATAAATTTTGAAAAGTTAGATAACTGGATTAAGCAGATAGAAGTGTATTGTCGTATTCAGAACATCTCTGACGATAAAACGAAAATTCAGTTAGCTACACTTAGAATGGGGGACCAACTTTAATCTGGTGGGAAAGTAAAACTGAGATAGATATAAAGCGTAAAGGAAAAGTTATCTCTTCATGGTCTAAGTTTTTAAAAGCTCTTAAAAAACAATTCTATTCTTTAGGATACATGCAGCGAGCTGTTATTGATTGGCAACATATGAGGCAAGGTAAAGGGCAGAGTGTTTATGAGTTTACTTAAGATTTCAGAAAGAAAGCATTGGTGCTTGGTATTTCATTGGATACACGTGAAATTTTATTAAAATACATCGGTAGTTTACATTCATATTTGCAACATACATTATTGATGTTTAATCTTGATGATTTTGATGAAGTGTGTGTTCAGGCCATACATATTGAATCAAGTGGTAAACCATTCAAGTTTTCATCAGAATCATCCAAAGAGTTGGAAATCAAAGATTCCAATGATAGTAAGGGGAAGAACAATTCAAAGAGAAAGAAATCAACGATAGCTTAGACGGAAAGGCCTACTTGTTCTCATTACTAGAGAATCAATCATGATGAATCTAAGTGTTGGAAACGTCATCCAGAACTTAAGCCCAAAAAGTTCCTTAAGGAGAAGGATGAAAATAAGACAATTGTAGTAATCTAGCAAGATCTAGGCTAAGATTTAGGTGATGAAAAGAGGATAACTGCCATGGTTATGACATGTAAAACTTCTGACACTGGTTCAAGTTCGAATACTATTGCATCTTCATCAAACATAAATCCTTCAAATGAGGATAAAAAAGTTGAATTGTTTAACATAAGGATAACCTCTAAGCATACGAAGATGTTTGATAGTGGATCACAAACGAATTTAATCTCTGAATATTTAGTTAAAAGTTTGGGTTTAGAAACACGGAATCATCCAAGACCTTACCCATTAGGATGGCTAAATAAATCAACTCAGATAAAAGTAACCAAACAATGTCGATTAAGATTTTCCATTACAACTAATTACATTGATGAAGTGGAATTAGATGTGGTTCTAGTAAACATATGTGGAGTTGTCTTAGAAAGTCCTTATCTTTATGATCATGATGCAGTATTTTACAAGAGAGAACATAAATATCACCTTAATAAAGACGGGGTTGAATTTATTGTCAGGGCACATAAAAACAAAAATCACTTGAATTTAGTTGTTTCTAATAAGATGAAGTGATTAATAAGTTCAAACAAAATATTTGTAATCATGTGTGTAAAAGGACAACATAAAAATCAACATGATGTTTTTTCAGGTTATGAGTCTCAACTTAAATATAGTTTGATCAAAGAGATAGAAACTACTCTAGTTCTATGTAAAAGAAAACATCTTACTTATAAGTAGGGAATGCAACATGACTTACAATTCGTGCCTAAAGTTCCTCTTCCTAATGTCAGGATGAATCAATTCAGTCCAAGTTTGGAAGTTAACAGTTACAGGGATACAGGTCAGTATTGAGGAAAGTCAGTGTTACATTTCTCTTATATTGTGTCACCATTTCATGTTTCAAACAGTTTGGAAACCTCTTTTCAAGTGGAGAGGAAACCTATTTGTTTTAATATCAAAGTCTTTTCTAAGTAGTGTCAAAGTATCTAAGGGAAAACTTATGCATCAGGGGAAAGTGCTAATCAATGGAAACATCATTTAATGAATAAGGGAAAAGTGATTCAAACAAATCAACAGCTAATTCAATACTTTCAAAGACAAACTAAGTTGCAACGATTTTCACCTTATAATTTGATGGATTTATGGAAGCAAGTTCACTTAGTAATCAGGTAGTAGGAAAATATGTCAAGTCAAGTAGTTGGTTTGATGTCAAGAATATCTTTGATTGTCTCTGTTATTCCGCAAAATAAATTGTTAATACATTTTGATGGTATTGAACAATATCTAGTAAACACTGATTTCAAAGATGTGTATGAATCACTAACTCATGGTAATTTGTGGAAATAAATCAATTTCCATGTTCATAATAGGTTGTTTGACCATCATTGCAAGTTCTTCATCTTGCAGATGGATGGAACAGGTCACTAACTCAAAATGTGCCAGGGTCAGCATCATCAGGGTCATCACTTGCAGTGATTGATCAAATGTATTGGTACATCATCAGGGCAAGGTGGAAAGTGAGGGAGCTCTACCCTCATCGACTACTTGTTTAGTCAAACTTTTGTGGTCCAAAAGCTTTAAAGTGGAGAGGATTGATCGAGGAGGATCTCGTCAAATCAGTTGCACAGGTTCATCATCAGTGTTTAGTGTCATCATCAATTCAATTCAGTGTCATCAGCTTCGAAAGTGTTGGTTATGGATCAGGTTGTTCAGGTAATGTTTATGGTTTTTCATGGTGTTCAGTTGATATGGTTTTGTACTTGGCTGTCGACTTTTGTTTGTCGTTAGTTCCGCCAGGATTTGGTCGACAACATGTGTTTGTCATTCGCCTTGCAGGATTTGGGTTGTTAACATGAGGTTGTCGACAAGTGTTAATCGATAGTTCTGCCAGGAATTTGACATGTGTTGTCATCCATTCACAGGTTTTGATGTCGACGGGTTTGTCGTCATGTGACAAATGTTTCTAATGTCACTTTGGTAAATGGGTTTCTTCTCATTTAATGTAAAAAATCCTATTGACTAAAACCTAAACCTAATACAAACCTAAACCTAGAACCTAATGCAACATTCAAAAATGCATTAAAATTTAATGCTAAGACCATTTATCCAAAACCCTATGTGTTAAACCTAAGTCCTAAACCTTTTAACATATAAACCCTAAACCTAAACATCTAAACCTAATCCTAACCTATCGGACATGTTACATTCAAACTATGTGTTACACATAAAACCTAACACATAAAACTATAACCAAAGTTCTAACCCTTGACCAATACATTGCACATTACAAAACAATATAAAACATATGACAGTCCTAAAACTGACAACCCTGACTGTGTCAGAATTGTTAGGTGCAGGCTCATGTGAGAAAAGTATTGACAGAGTTAACCACAACATCAAAAGTCAGCAGAATTGGTCATGTGAATAGAGGAACCACAGAGTTAATGTATCCACAACAGATAATCGTGTTAGAACCCCGAAGGGTTACGAGTTCATGTGATCAGATGGGTATAAATCGTCGGAGGTAGCATTGACTGTTCTGGAGTTAACTGTCGAGCCTTAACCGCGCGGGAGTTAATTGATATGTGAATAAGTTACACTGAAACCGCCGGGGGAAGCGCAGAGGTGGCAGCCTGTGGCTGGTCACATTTAACGGCCACCCTCCTCCGCTTGGTCAACAAGCTTCCATCGGCTATGGATTTATCCAAAGTTATAAATGGGTTTTTGTTAAGTTTTGTTGAGATTATTAATATAACCACCATGCAACCTATTCTAAGAGGTTAAGAGGTGAATGCACTGAGGCCCAAGAACCCTAAGTAACCCAATTCATGCCAATTTTAGGCCAGAGGAGGTTTGAATGTACTTGCAGGCCTATAAGAGGCGATTTTTGTTCATTGAAGACATTAGAGAGTGATTTTGGTTTTTGTATGCACATTCTAGAGGTCATGGGCAATTTTGTTTTCAGTGTAACAGGAGTATCCAGAGTCAGAATTTGGAATTGTGATAGGTGTTGGAAAGATGGTTCAGAGAACTATCTTTTGACAGTGACAAAAAATGC
Organism: Pinus taeda; assembly: GCA_000404065.3. NCBI lineage: Eukaryota > Viridiplantae > Streptophyta > Pinopsida > Pinales > Pinaceae > Pinus > Pinus taeda. Next base: position 68,652 of record APFE031023334.1, on the reverse strand, counting down.
CTATGTGTACATTTAGTCTAGTATATTCTCCGTGTAATCGAACTCCTTTGTTTCAATCCTAATAAAGCGGTTGCGCATCTTGAAAGCGGACCCAGAGACATAGTCCATTAGGGACGAACTCTGTAATCAACTTTGCTATTTGATATCACTATGTTTTTACTATTTTCACTTCTATTATGCATCTTACTTATGCTTAATTAGCTATCGTAAAGTCTTTTTCTCAAGCAGTTCTCTCGGTTTCCACACTTTCAGCTAACATTCAATTTCAATGACAGTAAGGGGAAGAAAAATTCGAAGAGAAAGAAATCAACGATAGGTCAGAAGGAAAGAACTACTTGTTCTCATTGCCAGAGAATTGGTTATGATGAATCTAAGTGTTGGAAACTTCTTCTAGAACTTAAGCCCAAAAAGTTCCTTAAGGAGAAGGATGAAAAGCAGGCAATTGCAGCAGTCCAACAAGATCTAGGTTCAGATTTAGGTGATGAAAGAAGGATAACTGCCATGGTTACGACAGGTAAAACTTATGACACTGGTTCAAGTTCGAATACTATTACATCTTCATCAAACATAAATCCTTCAAATGAGGATTAAAAGTTGAATTGTTTAACATAAGGATAACCTCTAAGCATACAAAGATAGATATAATGTTTGATAGTGGATCACTTCTCTTAAGGTATAACCTCTTTTTCTCTTAATAAGTCGAGATCCCTCTTCCAACCCATGAAATAAATGAGTGCCTATGCACCATTATTTGAACAAATAAAAAATAAAAAATAAAAATAAAATAAGGGGTGAAAGAAGAGAAAGGCTTCCCATGCAGAGAGGTGAAGCAAGAAACTCTGCCGGGGTACTGTCTAGGCTTGCTAACAGTGGAGCAACACCAAAGATGAAAAATAAGAATAAAAAAATATCTTTTACTTATGCATTTATATACTCATCATCCCTAGTCGAAAAAGCTCAGTCTGAATTGGCTTGGTATACATGCTTCTTGTTGTCGCCTTTTCGAGCACCTGTAGCAGGAGTGCTTTAGGGGATATATAAAGCTTCCTAGAGACAACCTGTGGGCTGATTGTAGACCAGTGCCGAGGAAATCTTAGATAGAGGAGTGCATGGAAGATTATAAGTGAGGGGTTTTTGTTGTACTCCAATTGTCACATAGTTTGGAAAGATAATAGAGGGGGGTTTGGTTCAATAGTCTTTCATACAAGTGAACTCAAGTAGATACATGGATCCAAATACAGGGGGTGAATCAAGCTGATCTCAAATAGGAATGTCTTGTTCTGATGGACGACACACAACAATGAGGAGCTTAATATCAAAGTTGTAGTAAAGGTGAAGAGGAGGAGAGAAAGGAAGGAAATAGATGCATAGGGATGTAAAGAAGACATAATCCTAAGTAGCAATGTTCTGGCAGAAGAATGGAAAGCCGAAGAGATGAAATGACAAGAATTGTAGAGCGCGAATTAATCTTTCATGTTCTATAGCTCATGGATACACTTATCACTAATTAGCGCATGTAAATATGTGCTCTTAAAGGTACATAAGTAAATCTTTAAATAACACTGTGTTGTCGCTGATACAACCACACTCCAAAAATTTCGGATCACATGCAAATTTCAGAGTCTAACATGGATCCTATGATCGATTGTTCCTTGGTAACTTATTGGTAAGATGATAATCTCAAGCCCCCCCCTGACCTTAAGAGTTGTTCATATTTTCATCTTTATGCAACTTGTGTCATCTTTGGGCATCGAGATTACCGTTTTTCATGTAAAGGGAATTTTCTTCTGCTTCAAGAGGAAATATTTGTGTGTATTGGTTGTTCTCATTACATAGACATGTTTCACACTCACTTCACGCACTCTTGTCATGAAGGTTGTTGCATCAAGTAGAGTATGTTTTATATGTTCTAGATGGTCTATGTTGTATCACCAAGTGTTCTAGTGTGTGATCATAGACAAGTTCTATCATTATTTACATCAATTTCACTGTTCTCACACTTCGCTAGTTTCCCAAGAAACCTAGCCTCATCTAGTTTTAAGGAATCACATACTTTTCTTTTGCAACCCTCAATATTTTCCCCTTGCCTGCTGGAAATATGCAATGCGCAGGAATCCCAACCTCCCTTGGTATCCAAAACTACACAATGGTTTCCTCCAATGTTCTTTCTTTAGCCAGAACCCATTGTCTCCAAAATCTGCGTACTGTTGTCCCTCAACTTCCTAGTGTTTCTTGCATTCAAACACTGCGTAGAGGTGTCCTGCCAAGACTCCATCCCACAATAGTGTATTGCATCTCAAAACTATGCAATGTTACTCCTAGTTGTCCGGTCTACGTTTCTTTTAGAAACTGCGCAGATGTGTCTCCTAGGGCCTCATCCTAGGATTAATCACTACTATCTGAAACTGCACAGATCTATCTCTTAGTGACCACAAAGAAAGATGACATGCCAGATGACTCTCAAGGAGTTGAGGAGAAATACCAAGGAATTGAGCTATGATAAAATATCAAGACCGCATGCACACTCCGTTAGATGCTGTTATCACTCAGGTTGTTCCCAAAAGATGTAGGAAAGGGAATACGATCGAGGTAACGATAGACCAATATTTTAAACACAGATTCTAGCCAATCTGTATCCAGAGAGGGCTCTCTCTTTATAATTTAGCTTTGTTTTGAGGTATATTAGGCTAGTTATGAAGTACAAGGGTTTGTTTGATTTTTGGATGATGATATTGAATAAAATAGGAGTGTAAGTCTAAGAAATTCAGTCCATTGTACTAATGGAGTCTATGAGGATGAACTGCTGGATATGGTCTCTTTAATAGAGGATGGTACTACAGAGCAAGGTAATCAATCATGGAACAATTTAAAGGTTGAAATCAAATGGAATGGAATCTAATGGATAAAGGGCAATTAAGAATTCTTCATCATGTAGACAGAGGGAAAGTGGATGACTACTGCTAAGGAGAAATTAAGAATTCCTTAGCTAATATTCAAGATGAAAGAATCAGGGGAAACATGAGCATTTAAGAATTCCTGTTTATGCTAATTCTGAAGAAAATATTAATAATAACATAGACTGAACACAGAGTGCAAACAAGCAAATTCTGAGTTATTCTTTTTCTCTATTATTTAGATCATGAAACATAGATGATATAATAAACATAGAAACTGTAAAACACAAGTTAGAAGGACTTATTGATCCATAAAACGATTCAAGAATTCTGTAACATGGTCCTTTGCTATCGATTCCACATCTAGAGAGTCTAGCAACAATGGATTCCAACAGTTTTTTGTATTTAGAAACTTTTCAAAGTTACAGCGCAGTCTAAAAAATGCATCACCAACCTAAAATACTTTGAATGGGGAGGTATTTATGCAAAAATATTACAAAATATCTCAGAGAGATAATATCTAGTGATGAGTTATTGTTTTTACAAGAAATAGAGACACATAGTCTTGAAAACTGTGAAGAAATAAATGAACAAGTAAATGTTGTTGTGCTGGTTGCTTAGTTTGGTGAGATATGTTGACTGTAGGCTCTGTGAGTCAGTCTACAGCTGCCTTCTGATGATATTCTGTGCTGCTGCCCCAGCTTTCTCGGGTGTATTTAATTCCGATTTGATACATTGTTGCCCTACATAACTCTCATCCATTTCTATTCTCCGCTTTATGGCACATGGTACCAAAACTTTCGATTTACCAAGGGTATAAGAGATACCAGAAATATGTCTATAGAATTTCCAACATGCTTTGCCACCACTGCTCTTCTGGTAACTTATGTCTCTGCATATTTCTCAAAGTCTCATCAGTGTCTGTGTACCTGAAGAAATTAGGCTGGATTGTAAATAGATGTTTCACTTCATGCTCAATATAAAACAGATTTTCCAAGTTGTTGTAGAGGGTTTGGCCAGATGGAAAGGCCTTCTCTCCTTAAGTACTTGATGATGCATTTACTTGGTCATCAGCATGTTTATTCAATTTTTGCGTGTACTCAACCTGTCTCATCAGACGTTCATTACTCCCCAACAGACTTGGCAAGCCCTTCTCATGCAAAACTGCAAATCTTTCTATAAAAGAATCAACTTCCACCTGCATGCCCTGGCACCTCTTCTCCAAATTTTGCATCAGGGTTCTCATGGTCAGAACTCTTTTGATTGTTAGAATGGTGCTTGTCCTGTCTCTGATGTCCAGTGCTGCTAGTTCTTCACTGGTCTTGGTGTTCAAAAAATGTATTAGCCTGTTAGCTTGTTCAGGCATGTGTCCCAATAAAGCTCTGGTTTTTTGAGTCTCCACTTGGGCTACTGCTATCAAGTCAATCTGCTCATAAATAACCTGAATAGATCTCCACACACTAATAATGGATTGATTGATGTTAGCCCACAAAATGCCTTTGATTTCTCCTAGAGGCTTATCTAAAGAGAGGTTCTTTTCCAATGCCTTCACCTTGTTCTCTAATGCTTTAACCTCTCTTGTATTTTTTGCTACAGTCATCTTAGATTTGTCATAGTTTATTTCTAACATTGCCAATTTCTCTTTGGCCTCTTTCAACTCTGACACTTGGAGTTTTAATTCCTCCATTGCTTTTATTAATTCCTCTGCGGTCGTGCCAATACTTCTGCCTGGTGCTGTCGCTGTTGCTGCTGCTGAAGTTCATGTAGTTGTTTCTGTTGTGGCTGCTGGAACAGTGGGAGGTAGTGCTGCTGCAGATGTTGAACGGGCGGTGGTGACTGCAGGGATTTCTTTAGGTGGCTGGGAGGTTGACTCTCCCTGCTTCTCTTTCAGCGTTGTCTCCAATGCTTGCTCAGTTTCATTTAACCTTTCATTGAGCTTCATGAGAAGCTCCATCATTTCTTCCTCTGACTTCTGTTGGACCACTTCTGATGCCTGAGGATGCATAGTAAGAGGCAATTTCAGCTGCTTCCTAAGGGCAACAATATCTTCCTCTTTTTTCTTCATTAATGCCTTGATGCCCTTGGCATCATTTGGGTCATGTCCTAGCTCAATGATAATCTCTTCCAAGGATTTGATACTGTTCTCCTTGGAAAGAGAGGAAGCCTTCTCCAAATCTAGCTTGGCAGAGGTGTTCTCCAAGGAGTTCTGCAATCTGTGAGCTAACATAGCTTTATCAGCTAGTGTGGAGTATACTATCTCTCCAGTCTATTTGTGCAGCTCTATCTGGTCCATAGGATGAATATCCTTGGCCATGACCTCTAGATTTGTCCTAATGTAATCAGCTGCTGATTGTGGTTGCTGCACTTTGGGCTTCAAATGACTCAGGATTATCTTGCCCTCCTTGATGTCATAGGTAGACATCAACCTTTACTGATTTCTGGGGACCATCTTAAGATATTGGTTGTAAAGTTGTACCCTTAGTGGGTCGTTTCTAGCTTTAATCTCCGTGAATGTTCTTTTGATATCAGAGGCTTGCTTGCTTTGAGGCCGAGTAGATGAAATTTCCACACTATGTTGCCTCTCCAGCTCTTGCATGTGTGAGCTAGTAGATGTGTCTACCACCGGGGATGTCTGTTGGCTGGCTATCTTTTCCCCTCTCAAACTGTCCATTGTTTCCTCAAAGATTTCCTCTTTAGAGTGAGGATTCAATCTTTGTCTCTTTGCACCCGGCTGCTCTGTCGGTCCACTCATGGGTGTGGGGTCTTCCCTATCTTTTTTTTTGCCTTTTTCCTCATTTAGAGGAGTCTGTAATGCAGGTACCTCTACTGATTTTGTTTGTACTGGAGGAATTTGCTCTTGCTGTTCTGTCATTTCTTGCTGATCTGTTTCTGCTACTTCCTTGCCCTTTGAGATCCCTGTGCTGGCTTCTTGAACAGGGTGTTGAGAAGTTCCAGTAGAGGACGTGCCAATTCCTACTTGTGGAGGTAGCTTGAAGGATACCTGTCCAAAAGAGGCCAGGTCAAGGGTCTTTTAGAGGTCTTTCATAGCGCTCTCCATCTTTTCTTGTTCAGTAATTTGTTCTGCTAATGTACCCTCTACCCAGTCATTTTGATTAGCATATAGTTCAAAATCAAATATTCTATGGTGTACATAAGCTGATAGCTTGTTTCTTACTTTTCTGTCACTTATAAAGCTGTTTGGGTCATAAGGCACCCACCAGAAAATTTTATTCAATTTAAGTTCTTCTCCCAATATTCTATCAGCATCTTCCCATGCCTCTCTTTTATTGAGGACAAAAGGGCCTAATTGGGTCTTAATTCTCAGATGTGCCTTTTTCATTGCACTGCAAAAATGGGTTAAATCTACATTGATAAGCTGCCTGAAGTATTCCAGTGCAAATAGTCTCATACTTACAAATTTGGGTAGCTTGTAGGGCACAGTTCACAGCCATAAATCATGATTTCAGTGTGATTTTGGTACAGGTACCAGTCACCTATCTTGTATTGTCTGGAAAGTTGTAAAATCTTCTTTATATCAGTAGAGAGCCTAGGAGGAGGAGCTCCTACCAATAAAGTGGTGGCTGGATATATGAACAGGTCAATGAATTCACAATAGCTATAAGGGGAGTCGTGTACATTGTGGAAGACTGAGGTCCAAAAGATCACATACCTCTTTTCTCCTTTGGAATCTAATTTTCTGATGGGAAATGAAAAGCTGTCTGGCTGATAATATAAGAAAAGGTGGTAGATAAATGAGGTGTACTTAAAGACACATTCTCTGTCCAAACTTATGAACTGCTCATTGATTTTGTTAGCAATAAAGGTTGCATAGTCATACTTGACAGCAGGGGGCTGTCCTGGGGTAAATATTGACAATAAAACTAAGGTAGTCTCATCAACAAACTCACTAGTTTTAAAACCCAAGATGAAGGATATCATATCAACTAGGAGTTGTCCTATTTCATTGAACCAGACATGCAAATATGGAGATGGGCCTTGGGGCTGACGATTTGGCCTCATGAGGATTCGTGCAATACGAGTTATCTCTGATTGGGGCAATTTCTAACCTTGGTCAAGCAAGAATTTCATGGAAAGAGGAGCCAGAGGCTGAGTGGGATGGAAGTGTAACATCTCATTGATAGATTCAGTGGTTATGTAGAAGAGGACAATTTGGTATGGGGTTATGATTGCTCTGGTGACAGGGTTATAATTGGCACAACAATGGTGGATAATATCTGGAAAGACATTGACTTAGGGAAGGTAATATCTGGGAAGATTGGATTCCCATATTCCATAGAAATCAGAGTCGCTCAGATGACTGTTTTTAACTTGGCAAAATGCCTGGAGGTGGTTCATGTCTCCAGTTAACTCTTTGATTTGAAAATCTCTGTTGGCCAAAGGCAACCAATTCTGGTCCTTATGAGGTGCATTGAGGGGCGAGGTATTTAGGGCCACCAGAGCTTCCATTATTGGTTTTTGTGTTTCAAACAGGGATTTCGGGCTTCAGGGGAGAAAATGGGAGAAACAACAGTCCTGGGTGTGTTTGTCTGAGAGCTACAGACTGAATAATACTTGACTTTTGGCTCAATGGGTACAATTTGTAGATGAAAACTGAAATTTACAGGGTTCGGGAGGAAACTGGGTAAATACCTGTTTTTAGAAGCAAACAGGTACTTGACAGGCTGATCGACGAGCCGGAGAGCAGGACACTAGAGATTTTGGCTGGGTGGTGGAATGGATGTGATTTACACTCAATTGGATGTAATTTTCATGCAACAGGCTTCATAGTAACAATGGTGAAAATGACAATTTCTCGTGGTTTTTTAACAAATTGGCTTTTGTGGGGCTTTTGACGCTTTTTGGTCAGATGACGTTAGCATGACGGGATAGTTTGTCGCGTAGTGGAGGGTATAGAGGGGTGACGTGGAGGTGATGTGGCGATGACGTCATCGGGCGGGATCAGCGGGAGGGTGGTAAGTTGTTTTGCCCGCACCACTTTTGGGCGAGGGCAGTTTTGGGCGGAGGGGCAGTGAGCACAGCGGGAGGGTGCTGCGTGTCCCTGGTACGTCGGCAATACCGCTAGCTCCCCGGACGTTAAAGTGTCGCAGCGGAGGGGGTCGCGATATGATCTTGAGCCGTCCGATGGGAAAGCACCGATCAGACGGTTGGCGCTCATTGGAGGTAATGAAGGGTTACGGCACGGGGCCCATATAAATTAAACAATGATTTAACAATCTTCGGGGTGATTCCTATTGGTTTGCGGGGCGCTTACATTAGGTTATTAATTAATTGACTGTTAATTAATCCCGGGGTTGGGCACGAAGGGTTATTTGCAAGGTTTCGGATAAACCTTGAATCCCCGATTACATGATGATATGGTTTATAACTAAACTTGGGTGGGATATAATAAAATCTTGGGGTTTGCATATATTAATAAAATATGGGAAATGGGGAATAAACATAGGTATTTATATAAATAAGTAAATAGTTAATATGAACTTTATGAATGAAAGCGAGCGCTAAGTTATAGAGTTAAAACCTAGGCTTAAGGAGTGAAAAATGGTTTTACATAAGAAATGTGGCTTCTTTGCCTAAAGTAAGAATGTGGTTTTACTTAGGCTTTTTCATGAAATGGAGTGATTTAGGAGCATTGAGCAGATCTCAATATCTTTGGGGGGAGGTTAGTAAGTGATTTTTTTTTTTGGAGTGTGAAGGAAAATTAGACATACCTCACTTGATCTGTAACCAAACAGCTGCCATGGCACTTATGATAACAATAAGATGAACATCTTTGAGGAACAAAATTAACCATAAGCATGCTTCTGCAACATCAAAACTGCTTACCTAGCCTACTGTATCTAACATTTTTTCTTCTTTTTCTATGGGTGCACTTGGACTAGCAAACCCTTTCAATTTTATTTTATTTCATTGCAATCCTATCTAAATCTACCCTTATAACATCTAAGGGCTCAGCTTTAACTGTTGAGCTCCTTTGCTTCTCTACCTAACTGTTTATCTGCCAAGATTGAACATTTTGGACAAATTTTATTCTCTATCACTAGAACAGGAAATTTAAACGTGAACTAGCCAAGATTGAACTTTTTGGCCATTTAGCAATTGTAGCATAAAGTTCCACAAACTGCACATGAAACTTTCATTTACAGAACATGAAATGGTAGTGGCATTTGGACTTGCACACTTTCTTGGTCCTTTTGATTTGGGGTTCATTTCTTTCATTTTTGACCATTTCTTTCTTTTTGCCCTTTGATTTTTCTTTTAGGGCATATCCTCTTTTGTTGTTGTTGTTGTTGTTGTAAATATGGAAAACCTTTGCAGCGGGGAAAGGATGAACATATTAAGGTTTCTACCAATCAATCATGAAATATGACACCTATTGGTATAGGAGCATAACACTGGCTGCACTTGGGGATGGCTTTTCCTGGTGAAAAGTCAAGAACAACAGGTCAGATGGCCTTATGTACAATTTCTTACTGCATTCTAAAATTTTCCTCTGCTGTAAGTGAACAAACTGTACAGAGGATCATGTGAAATATGCACATCTATCATGAGCTGATCCAAACAATTACACCTCTGTTTTGGATAGTCTATCTAAATGTTCGTTCTCATATTTTCAGATCCCGAGTCTTCTACAATTTCTGGTAAACTAACAAAAAGGTAACACAAAAAAGGTGGTAAAGTTCCTTGACTGCTCCTCAAAATTTTCTACACATTCCTTCCCTTTCTTATTGCAGTAATAAACTGCAGAAACTAAACATCCTTATGTACAAGTTAGGGTCCTGATATATCAACAAACTAGGTCAAAATAATGTTTCAGCATCCGACCATTAACTAGTCCATCTTTTGCTTCTGTACCATCCATGCTCTTTAAAAAGTAAGTATTGTTTCCTTGTACAACCTGGATGATAAAAGGTCCCCTCCATAGGAAGTCAAACTTCCCATGTTTTCTTTTATCTTCCCTCCTGGAGTCCCATTTCAAAACCTTGTCTCCAATATAGAAATCCTCTGCCTTAGGCCTTTTATCAAATATCTTCTTGAGCTTTTCATGTAACACTTGAGATCTCTGATATACTTCCTCTCTGGTCTGCTGTAAATGAATAGTCTGATTTATACTTCTCTGAATGTCATTGGGTTTTGCCTGCACTTCTTGTAGCAACTTCATCACAGGGACTCCTAAAGATGAAGGAAAAATAGCTTCCATGCCATAAACCAATTCATAGGGGCTTGTTCCAATGGATCTCTTTGTAGTCAATCTGTCTGCCCATAGTGCATTGATAAGCTTTTTCTGCCAGTTTTTCTTGTTTTCTTCCAATACTTTCTTAATGATATTGATTAGGCTTTTATTGGATGACTCAACTAAACCATTACCTTGAGGGTAATAGGCTGTGGAATGGCCTAAGGTAATGTGGTACTTGTGACAAAAATTGATGATTCTTTTGGATTTGAAAGCAACAACATTGTCAGTTATAATCTTTTCAGGATAGCCAAATTTGGACAGGATGTTGGTTTCTAAAAATTGAATGATCACTAAATCATTGGCTTGTCTACAAGGGATGGCCTCTATTCACTTAGTGAAATAGTCTGTGGCAGTCAGAATCCATTTATGTTGGCCAGAAGAGGATGGGTGAATTTCTCCAATAAAATCTAAACCCCATTGTTGGAATGGTCTTTCAGTAGAAATTGGTTTAAGGGGTAAAGGTAAAAGTTTCCTCTTGCCTTCAAAAATTTGGCATTTATGGCAAGAAGTCACAAATTTCTTTACATCAGCGAACAAGGTGGGCCAATAAAATCCAGCCCTTAGGATTTTATCAGCAGTTGATTTCCTGTACAAATGTCCACCACAGTCCCTTGCATGAAGTTCTTTCAGCGCTTTGTCAGTTTCATCCTCTATTAAGCAATTCAGTAAAACGCCTTCATGATTTTTCCAAAATAAAGCATCATCTAAAATACAAAATTTTGAAGATTTCATTTTCAAAATTTTTTTCTTAGTTCTGGATAACCCTGGAGGAGCCTGCAGGTTTAATAATACATAACATATATCAACATACCAAGGTGATTCTAGGAAGGCTTGGCTGATTTTTGGAGTCGCCATCTCCTGTTCATTATCCAGTTCATTAATATCTAGGGCTTGGCAATTGGTTTCAGTCATGAGTTTAGCCAATCCCTGTCTTTTTATCAGCTTTGTTGGTTTTATTTCGATGTCATACTCTAGTATAGTAGCAATCCATTTACCTCTTTTGCCTTCAATCCCCTCTTGGGTTAGGATATCTTTGACAACAGTGCTTGGTACATAAGCTATTATATGAGAGTATAATATGTAAACTTTGAAATCTTTGATGGTTTTTACAAGTGCATAAGCTTGTTTTTCCATTATTGAGTATTTTAGAGGTGCATCCCTCAGTGCTTTGCTAAAGAAAGCTATGGGTTTTTCACATCCTTGATCATATTTCTGTAGAAAAACAGCAGCAATAGTATGTTCTGATGCAAATGAAAAGATTATGAAGTCTCGGTCAAATTTTGGGCTAGTAAGGATTGGTGTTTTGGTCAAAGCCATTTTGATTTCTTCGAATGCTTGTTTGGATTCTATTGTCCATTTGACTTTGGAATCCTTTTTTAACATGTTATTCAATAGTCCGATTAATTCAGCCAGATTGGGTATGAATCTCCTTAAAAAGTTAATCTTCCCTAGGAAAGCTTGAAGTTCTTTGATATTTCTGGGGTGAGGAACTTGCATAATAGCTTGTATTCTGTTTGGATCAATTCTTATGCCGTCTTTTGAGATTATGTGACC
>APFE031023334.1:31164-49648 GCA_000404065.3 Pinus taeda | reverse complement strand
ATGTCATAGGCAGACATCAACCTTTGCTGATTTGTGGGGGCCATCTTAAGATATTGGTTGTAAAGTTGTACCCTTAGTAGGTCGTTTCTAGCTTTAATCTCCGTGAATGTTCTTTTGATATCAGAGGCCTGCTTTCTTTGAGGCCGAGTAGATGAAACTTCCACACTATGTTGCCTCTCTAGCTCTTGCCTGTGTGAGCTAGTAGATGTGTCTACCACCGGGGATGTCTGTTGGCTGGCTATCTTTTCCTCTCTCAAACTGTCCATTGTTTTCTCAAAGATTTCCTGTTTAGAGTGAGGATTCAATATTTGTCTCTTTGCACCTAGTTGCTCTGCCGGTCCACTCATGGGCGTGGGGTCTTCCCTATCTCTCCTTTTGCCTTTTTCCTCATTTAGATGAGTCTGTAATGCAGGTACCTCTGCTGCTTTTGTTTGTACTGGAGGAATTTTCTCTTGCTGTTCTGTCATTTCTTGCTGATCTATTTCTGCTACTTCCTTGCTCTTTGAGATCCCTGTGCTGGCTTCTTGATCAGGCTACTGAGAAGTTCCATCAGAGGACGTGCCAATTCCTGCTTGTGGAGGTAGCTTGAAGGATACCTGTCCAAAAGAGTCCAGGTCAAGGGTCTTTTCAAGGTCTTTCATAGCCCTCTCCATATTTTCTTGTTCAGTAATTTGTTTTACTAATGTACCCTCTACCCAGTCATCTTGATTAGCATATTGTTCAAAATCGGGGATTCTTTGGTGTACATAAGCTGATAGCCTGTTTCTTACTTTTCTGTCACTTATAAAGCTGTTTGGGTCATAAGGTACCCACCAGAAAATTTTCTTCAATTTAAGTTCTTCCCCCAATATTCTTTCAGCATCTTCCCATGCCTCTATTTTTTGAGGACAAAAGGGCCTAATTGGGTTTTAATTCTCAGCTATGCCTTTTTCTTTGCACTGCAAAAATGGGTTAAATCTACATTGATAAGCTGCCTGAAGTATTCCAGTGCAAATAGTCTCATAGGTACAAATTTGGGTAGCTTGTAGAGGCACAGTTCACAGCCATAAATCCTGATTTCAGTGTGATTCTGGTACAAGTACCAGTCACCTATCTTGTATTGTCTGGAAAGCTGTAAAATCTTCTTTATATCAGTAGAGAGCCTAGGAGGAGGAGCTCCTACCAATAAAGTGGTGGCTGGATATATGAATAGGTCAATTAATTCACAATAGCTATAAAGGGAGTCATGTACATTGCAGAAGACTAAGGTCCAAAAGATCACAAACCTCTTTTCTCCTTTAGAATCTAATTATCTGATGGGAAATGAAAAGCTGTCTGGCTGATAATATAAGAAAAGGTGGTAGATGAATGAGGTGTACTTAAAGACTCATTCTCTGTCCAAACTTATGAACTGCTCATTGATTTTGTTAGCAATAAAGGTTGCATAGTCATACTTGACAGCAGGGGGCTGTCCTGGGGTAAATATTGACAGCAAAACTAAGGTAGTCTCATCAACAAACTCACTGGTTTTAAAACCCAAGATGAAGGATATCATATCAACTAGGAGTTGTCCTATTTCATTGAACCAGACATGCAAATATGGAGGTGGGCCTTGGGGCTGGCGATCTGGCCTCATGAACATTTGTGCAATATGAGTTATCTCTGATTGGGGTAATTTTGAACCTTGGTCAAGCAAGAATCCCATGGAAAGAGGAGCCAGAGGCTGAGTGGGATGGAAGTGTAGCATCTCATTAATAGATTCAACAGTTATTTAGAAGATGACAGTTTGGTATGGGGTTATGACTGCTCTGGTGACAGGGTCATAATTGGTACAACAATGGTGGATAATATCTGGAAGGATATTGACTGAGGGAAGGTAATATCTGGGAAGATTGGATTCCCATATTCCATAGAAATCAGAGTTGCTCAGCTGACTGTTTCTAACTCGGAAAAATGCCTGGATGTGGTTCATGTCTCCAGTTAACTCTTTGATTTGAAAATATCTGTCGGCCAAAGACAACCAATTCTGGTCCTTATGAGGAGCATTGAGGGGCGCGACATTCAGGGCCACCGGAGCTTCCATTATTGGTTTTTGCGTTTCAAACAGGGATTTCGGGCTTCAAGGGAGAAAATGGGAGAAACAATAGTGCTGGGTGTGTTTGTCTGAGAGCTAAAGACTGAATAATACTTGAATTTTGGCTCAATGGGTACAATTTGCAGATGAAAACCGAAATTTACAGGGTTCGGGAGGAAACTGGGTAAATACCTGTTTTTAGAAGCGAATAGGTACTTGATAGGCTGACCGACGAGCCGTAGAGCAGGACACTGGAGCTTTTGACCGGGTGGTGGACTGGATGTGCTTCACACTCAATTGGACGTAATTTGCATGTAGCAAGCTTCACAGTAACAATGGTGAAAATGACACTTTCCCGTGGTTTTTTAACAAAATTGGCTTTCGCGGGGCTTTTGGCGCTTTTTGGTCGGATGATGTCAGCATGACAGGATAGTTTGTCGTGTAGCGGAGGGTACGAAAGGGTGACATGTAGGTGACGTTGCGATGACATTATTGGGCGTGATCAGCGGGAGGGCGGTAAGTTGTTTTGCCCGCACCGCTTTTGGGCGAGGGCAGTTTTGGGCGGAGGGGCAACGAGCACAGCGAGAGGGTGCTGCATGTCCCTAGTACGGAAACAATACCGCCAACTCCCCGGACGTTAAAGTGCAGCGGTGGAGGGGGTCGTGATATGATCTGGAGCTGTCCGACGGGAGAGCACCGATTGGACGGTTGGCGCTCATTAGAGGTAACGAAGGGTTACGATGCGGGGCCCATATAAATTAAACAATGATTAAACAATCTTCGGGGTGATTCCTATTGGTTCGCGGGGCGCCTACATTAGGTTATTAATTAACTGACTGTTAATTAATCTTGGGGTTGGGTATGGAGGGTTATTTGTAAGGTTTCAGATAAACCTTGAATCCCCGATTACATGATGATATGGTTTATAACTAAACTTGGGCGGGATATAATAAATCTTGGGGTTTGCATATATTAATAAAATACGGGAAAGGGGGAATAAGCATAGGGAGTTATATAAATAAGTAAATAGCTAATATTAACTTTATGAATGAAAGCGAGCGCTAAGTTATAGAGTTAAAACTTAGGCTTGAATGAAAAAGGATTTTACACAAGAAATGTGGTTTCTTTGCCTAAAGTAAGAATGTGGCTTTACTTAGGCTTTTTCATGAAATGGAGTGATTTAGGAGCATTGAGCAGAGCTCAATATCTTTGGGGGGAGGTTAGTAAGTGATTTTGTTTTTTGGGAGTGTGAAGGGAAATTAGACATACCTCATTTGATCTGTAACCAAACAACTGCCATGGCACTTATGATAACAATAAGATGAACATCTTTGAGGAACAAAATTAACCATAAGCATGCTTCTGCAACATCAAAACTGCCTATCCAGCCTACTGTACCTAACATTTTTTCTTCTATTTCTATGGGTGCACTTGGACTAACAGACCCTTTCAATTTTATTTTCTTTTCATTGCAATCCTATCTAAATCTACCCTTATAACATCCAAGGGCTCATCTTTAATTGTTGAGCTCCTTTACTTCTCTACCTAACTGTTTATCTGCCAATATTGAACATTTTGGACAGATTTATTCTCTATCACTAGAATAGGAAATTTAAACGTGAACTAGCCAAGATTGAACTGTTTGGCCATTCAGCTATTGCAACATAAAGTTCCACAAACTGCACATGAAACTTTCATTTACAGAACATGAAATGGTAGTGGCATTTGGACTTGCACACTTTCCCGGTTGTTTTGTTTTGGGGTTCATTTCTTTCATTTTGACCATTTCATTCTTTTTGCCCTTTGATTTTTATTTTAGGGCATACCATATTTTCATTTTTTTTTCAAAATATGGAAACCTTTGCAGCAGAGAAAGGATGAACATATTAAGGTTTTTACCAGTCAATCATGAAATATGACACCTATTGGTATAGGAGCATAACGGATGCATAACCATCTAGAGGGTAAGTATGGTAAGTAAAGTACATCTCTTAGTGTAGCTTGAAATACTGTTGATCATCATCATGTCATTCTGTCTTCAATGACATGCATGTTTTCAAACACTGAAAATCATTCCGTGTGTTTCCTTTACATGTCTTTCTCCCTTTCGTGTGTTGGGCCAACTGTAGTCATTTGACATGTTTATCGTTGTGCCAAGTTCATGATCTAGTTTTGGTGATTTTGAAGGATTTTCTTTGTGTGTTTGGGTTGTCTTAGCTCTGTGAACATCGGTCGCACTCACACGCAAAGTCGTAAGCGTAGTCGCATAAGTGTTATCACAGTCGTCTGAAGGTCTATCTCAAGTGTCACACTTGTCGCTGTTAGATTTAAGGCAATATCATTGAGCGTTAGAAAATTATATATTACAAAGCAATGGAACACATAAAACATTGTAGAAATATAAACACAGGAAACACATAAAACAAGAGAGACACAGATATACGTGGTTCACCCAGTATCCAACAAATTGAAGAGATACAACCTACAACAGATCCGCTGTAATTCCCTCTTCTCTCTCAATCTCCTCTCTCTTCTTCACGCAGAATACAGATCTACATGGATGCAATACAATTCCCTCATATATAGTTAGGGGTTTCCTTCTATGGAAAAAAACCCTAAATTAAACATAAATTCTACTGTTAGATCTCCACCTAATGAATGACCCAGATTGAATACGAAATTACAACATTTTACAAGGAAATTTTACATCTATTTTTAGCTTCGGGGGTGCTACCCTTGATCTCCCCCCCAGCTGGACCCCCAATGTGGCGATACCTCTAAATAAAGAAGATAATCAGTGTCCACACCCAACAATCTCCCACTTAGAGACTGATTATAACAACTCCACCACTGCTTCATTTTCTGGGCAATAAATCCACTTTGGACCTGACTATTTTTCATCTTCTTCATCATACTTGAAGACTAATTAAAAGTGAGAAGATTCTTAGTTTCTCCCTGGTTACAACTTTTGTTAACATATCTGCAGGATTATGGCTAGTCTGTATCTTTTTCAGCCTCAACTATCCATCTTCCAACACTGACCGTATGAAATGGTACTTGAGCTATATATGTTTAGTATTGAAATGAAATGTAGATTTATTTGCAAGATTTATGGCACTTTGGCTGTCACTATATAACCTGCCCAACTCTTGCTTCTTACCCAATTCATCTAGAAACCTTTGTAACCAAATCATTTCTTTACTAGCCGCTGTAGTAGCAACATACTCTGCTTTCGTTGTTGAGAGTGCAACAACACTTTGCAGTTTTGAGACCCAACTGACAGCTGTTCCACCTACAGTAAATAGATACCCTGTCTGTTATCTCTATCACCCACCATATCGGCATCAACATATCCCTTCAGAGCAATGTTTGAACCACCAAAGCATAATTCTTGATTTGTGGTAC
Organism: Pinus taeda; assembly: GCA_000404065.3. Lineage (NCBI taxonomy): Eukaryota > Viridiplantae > Streptophyta > Pinopsida > Pinales > Pinaceae > Pinus > Pinus taeda. The sequence goes on along the minus strand of APFE031023334.1, from coordinate 44,190 downwards.
CTCTCAAATACCTAAGAATCCACTTCACCGCCATCCAATGTTCTTTCCTTGGATTGTTCATGTACCTTCTTACAACTCCCACTACATGTGCAATATCAGGCCTTGTGCAGACCATTACATACATTAAGCTTCCAATTGATGATGCATATGGAACTTTAGACATATGAGCCAGTTCTTCCTGAGCCTTGGGACACTCCTCCTTACTTAATTTGAAATGGTTAGCCAAAGGTATACTAACCGATTTTGCATTCTGCGTATTAAACCTTTTCAACACCTTTTCTATGTATTCACTTTGAGACAATGTTAATTTGTGATTCTTCCTGTCTCTAGTTATTCTCATACCAAGGATTTGTTTTGCAGCACCCACATCCTTCATTGCTAATGAGTTCGCCAATTTTATTTTGAGCACATTTATTTTGTGCATGTTAGAACTTGCAACAAGCATGCCATAGAGTGACATCTAGTATAACCTTTTTCAGAGATAAGATTGTCAAATTTTAGATACCACTACCTTGGATCCTGTTTTAAGCCATACAAGATTTTTCTTCAACTTGCACATTAGTTTCTCCTTCCCTTTTACCTCATATCCTTGTGGCTATTGCATATATATATCTTCCTCTAAATCCCCATGGAGAAAGGTTGTCTTTACATCTAACTGCTCAAGATGTAAATCTTTAGCTTCTACTAGACTTAAAATAGTTATGATTGAAGTCATTTTAACAATAGGAGAAAATATCTCATCAAAGTCTAACCCTTTTTTCTGTGCAAACCCTTTCACCACAAGTCTAGCTTTATACTTTTTTCTACCTCCATCTTTTTCCTTCAACTTGTAAACCCATTTATTCTGCAATGTTGTTTTACCTGCAGGCAACCCGACTAAGTCCCAAGTCTGGTTATGTGCTAAGGAGTCCATCTCTTCTTTCATGTCTTTCTCACATTTATTCCTGGTTTCTACCTGCACTGCTTCTTTATAACATTCTGGTTCACCAGAATCAATCAACAATACATAATATAATGAAGGAGAGTATCGTTCAGGGGGTCTACTTATCTAGGTAGATCTTCTAACACCACTTTTAGGTGTTTGAGGTGCTTGTTTCTGTTGTGGTTGTTGTTATGGCCGTTGATCATTATGATTTTTAGGCACCATCACTTTTTCTATGTTCTCATCAAACACTGTGTATTCTCTGCTTTCTTTTTCATGTTTCTTTTCCTGCAGTTGATCATTATACAAAACCTTTTCATTGAATATGATATCTCTGCTCCTAATGATTTTGTGTTTTTCATAATCATAAAAGTGATAAGTAAAATCATTAACACCATATCCAATAAAAGTACATTTCTTTGATTTTGCTTAAAGCTTTGTTCTATTTTCTTTATTAATGTGGACAAAGGATTCTCAACCAAAAGCTTTTAAAAATGAGTAGTTTACCTTTTCACTGTCCATGCCTCCTCTGGAATACCACCATCCAAGGAACTTGAAGGCCTTCTGTTTATTAGATAAACAATAGTATCTACAACATCTACCCGAAATTGTAAAGGCAATCCTGCATGCAATCTAATGCACCTTGCATGCTCCATTATTGCCCAGTTCATCCTTTCTGACACACCATTTTCTTGTGGTGTTCTTGGAACTATCTTCTCTCTGTGAATTCCATTTTCTGAATAGTATCTATCAAACTCTTTGTTGCAATATCCACCTCCATTGTCTGATTTGAGACACTTCAACCTTTTTCCTATCTCATTTTCAACCAAAGCTTTCCATTTCTTGAAAGTATCAAATACATCAGATTTATTTCGAATACAATAAATCCAGGTTTTTCTGGTTGCATTATCAATAAAAGTAACATAATAACGAGAGCCACCAAGAGATGATACTTGAGCAAGTCCCCATACATCTGTATGCACAAACTCTAATTTTTCGCTCTTCTTTTCTTTCCCAACTCCGAGGAATCTGACTCTCTTTTGTTTTCCATAAACACAATTCTCACAGAATTTTAAATCAACATGCTTCAAACCTGGCAACAAATTTCTTGAGTGAAGAATCTGCATCCCGTTCTCACTCATGTGCCCGAGCCTCTGATGCCACAATGCCGTGCCTTTTCTTGTAGAGGTTAAAGCATTAACAAAATTAGAAATACCATTGCATAAAGACAATGTACCAACCTTTTCTCCTTTTTCTATTACCAGGGATCCTTTAGAGACCTTCCAGGTTTTATCTGTAAAAGTAGTCACACAACCTTCACCTCCCAACTACCCTCTTGAAATAAGATTCTTCTTCAGATCTGGAACATGCCTTACCTCCTTCAATAGCCATTGATTTCCATTTCTTTGTTTTGTGAAAAATGTACCCATTCGAATGATTTTACAGGGTTTATCATCACCCAATCGAACCTGTCCAAAATCTCCTTGAACGTAATTATGAAAATGTTTCCTATTAGCTGTGGCATGGAATGATTCTCTTGAATCTACCACCCAGGCATCAATAATATTTTCTAAATAAAGAATCAAAGAATCTTGCAACACATCACCTGTCACATTCGCTTCATGATTGTTTTCTTGTTGCACGTCTCCTTTTCCCTTCCGAGACTTGCAGTCTTTCTTCAAGTGTCATTTCTTCCCACATTTTCAGCACACTATCCCTAATATGGACTTGGATCTGCCTTTCATTGACTTACTGTGATATCCCGGGCTCTTTCATCTTTCCATTTTTCTTCCCCTAGTCTTTGCAGTCAAAGCATTACTTGATGTCTCATTAGAGATTTTCTGTCGCATTTCCTTGCTAAGGATTGCACCAACAACATCATCAAACTTTAAAGTACTAGATCTAGAGACAAAGTTACTAATGGCCATAACTAAATCATTCCAACTTTCTGACAATGAGCACATAAATAACAGAGCCCTAACTTCATCATCAAAAGTTACCCTTACAGAACTTAAATGATTGGTAACTGTATTAAATTCATTTAAATGATCAACAACAGATCCACCTTCTGACATTTTCATATTAAAAAAATACTTCATAAGAAATACCTTATTTGAGGTCGAGGATTTTTCATATAGTTTGGCCAACAACATTAAACCCTCTATTGTCGTTTCCTTTGAAATATTAAATGCTATTGACACCGCTAGGCACAACCGTATTGTTCCAAGTGCCTTTCTGTCGAGAATATCCCATTCTGTGTCTGTCATACTCGTCAGCTTCTTTGTCTTTCCGCTCAATGGTTGGTATAGATCTCTCTGATACATATAATCTTCCATCTTCATCTTCCACAACTGGTAGTTTGGCTGTTAAATTTTTCGACCCTAAACCTACCATCTTCCGCCATTTCTCCCACTCGAACCAGGAACCCTTCTCTCCTGCGAATTTATCAGCCAAATTGACCTTTAGCTCTAATACCAGTTGTTAGAAAATTATATATTACAGAGCAATGAAACACATAAAATATCGCTGAAATATAAACACAGAAGATGCATAAAACAAGAGAAACATATATATACGTGGTTCACCCAATTTGGGCTATGTCCACGGAGAAACAACTAGTCCTTCCTTTTATATTATCCAACAAACTGAAGAGATACAACCTACATCATATCCGCTGTAATTCCCTCTTCTCTCTCGCTTAATCTCCTCTCTCTTCTCGCTCAGAATACTGATCTACATAGACACAATATAATTCCCTCATATATAGCGAGGGGTTGCCTTATAGGGTAAGAAACCTAAATTAAACATAAATTCTACCGTCAGATCTCTGCCTAATGAACAACCCATATTGACTATGAAATTATAACATTTTACAAGGCAATTTTACATTTATTTTTAGTTTGGGGGCACTAAAAATAGGCTGTGGCATAAATGCCGCCCTAAAATATACGCTGCAGGGGGGGTCCACGGGGGGCTGCGACCTTTGGGGTCCAATGAGGTGATACCTCTAAATAAAGAAGATAATTAGGCTTCACGCCCAACAACGAAGAAAGAATGCACATGCTAGAAGACATACTTGCAGCTGGACAAACAAATGAAGCACATCGAGAAGAAAGTGAAAGAAACACATGCAGAGAACCATCTTCCAAATACAAAGACCATTGAAGACCCCACAATGCCAAGCTATACGAAGGTGAAGAAAAAGTACATCCAATGACACATCCATCACTTAGCAGTGTAGTAGCTTGACATGGACACCACAGTCAGCCAATGCATGTCAATAGTGTCATGTCAAGTTGTGTTATGAGTTGTCTCAGCCACCTCACTACTATGATCTGTATCTGTTATAATCAAATGCAATGTAAAGTGAATTTTCAGGTGTCATTAGTGGAATGCAAACAATCATATGTAATGTAAAGAGTTATATGTAATGAAGTTGAAGAGTCATGAGGGTAGTCCAAGAGTCACAAGAGGGAATGCCAAGGGTCACCCCACCCTTTGCCATATATAGAACCTCATAACTCATTGAACAAGCTTTTGGAGCCAAACTTTTGCTAGGCATTTCTTAGAGAGGGCTTGAAGAGTATTGTGACTAGCTTTGGCTTCTTCACAATTTAGAGAAAGTACATATCTTTGGAGGAGTAGGTGGTTTTGACTGAAACAGTCCAATATTGGGGCTAGTGGCTGTCATGGTGTATGTATGGATGGAACTTTCACTTTATATAATATAACAGAGCCAACACGTTTTCATGCATATGTTGTTATTGTAGTTGGACTATTCTAGTTGCTTTAGAAATGCATGTCATTTAACTTACATATTCATGTATGAATTACTTTGTATATGATTGTATGGATTTTGTTAGAATGATGTTGTTGGTTTAACCCATCACCCTGGATTGTGGACTATTCCACATCGAACCTGTGATATCATTCCACTCGTGTGTTCCTTTAAGGTTGCATACTATTACAGGCTTTTAAGGGGCACACTTCCTTTTCCTCTTCGTATGTCAGAACCTTCCCATGCATCTCTCTTGACTCGCCGAAAGGTCACACACCTGTTTTCACCAAAGTTATCTTGCTTACCTCTGCACGCTACTACAGTCAAGGCACTAATCTACTACCCATTGCTGGGACTCCTGCTCCAAATGGTTTGAGGTCTAGTTGGGACTTCTTACCGGGGAGATCCCATGGCATGTTGGAGGGTCCAACACCATCAACATTTATAGCACTAGAAGGAAGGCCAGATGACAAGCTGAGTCCTCAAAGTATGTTTTGAATATTTGCACATCTTTCATGACTTATGCTACAATTTATCCTTCGACATGTCTTTCTTATGGAAATGATTTTGAAGTATTGGAGGATCTTTGGAATGACTTGTCATGTAACACATACGATGGTGAAGGTGGAGTAACCTAGATTAGACACAGAGCTTCCTTTGTAGCCTTTTGCGTAAGGCAAGAAATCCAAGAGGATTACATTGCCTGCTCACTATTCTCATTCACGTTTCGAGGGCATGCAATGCAATGGCGTGTCACATTGCCCGCACCATCTATTCACTCTTTTAAATAGTTGATTGAAGAGTTGGCCCGTGCTTTACATCATTATGATCGTAAAGCACCCAATAAAAAAATTTTGGAATTAAGGAAAGCACCTAATGAATCCGTTGAGTAATTTCACAAACGCTTTCATAATCTTTCATTTCAAATTCTTGAAGATGAAATTGTTTGGAAATTTCTCAATGAAATATTTCAATATTTTCTTCACATATCTGAGAATCTGCATATCTTAGAATCATTTGAACCCCTCCCAGCATACCTCAGTGTTAGAGCTTCCAAATCTAAGATGGATAAGTTCACTGTCACAAGTGACCATCCATCCTCTTCTCATCAAGAAGCTCTAGCTCTGCAGTGTGAGGTGGGAGAAGGTGCGCACCCATCTACTGAACTGTCACATCCTCCCACCCCACCTGCTCTAGGTATCTGCACATATATGGTTTGCAAGTCCATTGGTTGTCACACTGTCTTGTCTTCTCAAACTCCATTTTTTAGTTCCATTGATCCTCTAGATTGTACTACGTTGTGTTCTCTTGTTCTAAAATCCACATCTTATGTTCACGAGGATCAACTTGTTGATGGAGTTGGTGTTGTGCAGCCAACCTGTGTTGTCGTTCATGATGAGTGTGTGTGAGAATCTGAAGAAGAACCCGCGTGAAGGATGACTTCCTTCCATCCATGCCTCATCTGCTCTATCCTGACAGCTCTTGTGATTCTTCCACTTTTGATTTTCCTTGTGAAAACTTATCACTGAATGTTTCTACTTCTGATCATTCACATGACAAACCAGATGTCAGTCTGTCATCGCATTGCAGAGAGGACACATATCTCTTTGAAAACCCATCCAATCTTTCATCTATCATTTCCATAAATGTAGAGGGAGAACTTTCTTGTTTCTCATCAACCCCTCTACATGATTCGACAGATCATAAGGATGTCGATGAACATCTCGAATTTTCTGATTTTGGTTTTCATGATCTCTTTACTTGTTCATTCGATCATGATGATGATCATTTGCTGATGATATTTATAAGCCATTGGTCTTTGATGATCCACCTGCTGATGAATTAGAAACCCCTCAAGCTGTCAAGGAACTTCAGCCTGTGTTGATGGTTATGTCAAGCCCTTGCTATCGTGAGGTTAGTTCCATTTCTGATCAGAAATCTATTGAAACACCCCAAGCTCCTCATCACTCTCCTGTTCGCATTGAAGATCAATCTAGTTCACAGATTTTACATCTTCCATTGGAATCACATGATCCCATCGCTCATGAATTGGAGGAGTCATACACAACGAACACTCTTGCAAAATGTAAGTTTTCTTCTTTCTTCATGTTTGCTCATCAGTCAAGGTCAAAAGAGTGTACATGCTTATCGTCTGCGCACAGTGTGTTACAACACCATGGTACGTCTGCAGAATGTTTGTCTTGCACATTTACTCTTTTATTTTCTGTGGACGCTTTCAAACTCTGAGCGTGTTGGTCTTTACTATATTATCTTTTTTGTTCGCTGGTTTACATGCTTACCTTTCTTGTTAATCATTCCTTCACCAACATGGGTCAACGAATGTGTCGGTGGCTGCATTGGAAATATGATTTTATGTGAGTAGGCCCATGCATTGTTTGGAATAGGAGTAGGAGTAGTGTTTTTTTGTTTTGTTTGCTTTGCCTTATTGCTTTATTTTTCTTGCATGTTTTTACTTGCGTGCTTGTTTTGATTTCACTTTACTTCTACCCTTCGCTTTTTCTTTACTTTTGCCCTTTGCTTTCTTGTTTGTTTGCTTGTTTTCACTCGTAGGTTAGCTTCACATGAAACCGTGTTTGGCTCTTGAGTCAAGCCAGGAAAACATAAGAGGACCTGTAAAAATACCAACATTTGGTTATCTGTTGTTCTCTCTATTTATGAAGAGCTTGTTGTCTTCAATTGATGATACCCTGATGGAAAATACATTCTATTCAAAGTGAGTCTTGGTGAAAACACAAGGCTTGCACTTTTAACTAGTACCGCCAAATCTAATTGGTTTTTGGGTTAACCCTTGTCAGATCAGTCAAGTAGAGTAAGGTGAGGGAAAAAACTTAACACGTATGTCAGAGGTATATATAATATACTTCTTTGAAGGGACAACCTCCTCTGCTCTTAATAAGTTGGGATCCCTCTTACGCCTCATGAAACAAATAAGTGCTTATGCACAGTCGTTTGAAAATGAAAAAATAAATAAGGTGAAAGAAGAGAAAGGTTTCCTGTGCAGAGAGGTGATGCAAGTAACTCTGTTAGGGTACTCTCCAGGCTTGTTGGCAGCAGACGATGCTTGTGTTCCTACGTGATTCCTCCGAGGTACTGTCCAGACCTACTGGTAGCAGAGAAACACAAGAGATAAAGCTAAAACTCTGACAATTATATTACTTCTACACCAATATACCCCTCACCCCCAATTGAAACAACTCAATTCACTTCGCTTGGTACATGTTGATGAGCCTCATCAATGGGTAACTATATGGACCTTAATACACCTCCGAACTTACTAAAATCAACTCTTCTCATAATTCCTTACATGTTTTAATTGTATTTTTCTTAATGAGATGAGTAAACGTAAGATGTTATGTCTAGTGGTCTAATGTGCATTGATTGTAGGTTTTTGGGAGAAAATCATGGAAATTTGTGCTAATTAAGGTGTATGAAATCGAATGAGACAAAAAAGAGATATTATAGGAGATGGATCTTCCTCATTAAATCCTCACTCATTCGAATATCCCTCAATCAAATCACACTAGCTCGGAGTTGCTAGCAGCTGAGTCATGGAGATCATTGGCAACCCAACTAGTGATAGTTAAGAACCAGTTCATCTTGAGTTTGGGAGCCAAGCCTCCCTAGATTTAAGGAAGTTGTTGGACACTTCATTTGTATAAATAAGGAGGCCTAGAGCCTCATTAGAATTTTGATTTTTTACGTAAGAGCATTAAGTATTTTCGAGTTAAAGGATTGTAGAAAAACACTGTTATGTAATTATTTTTTGATATGATAATGAGAATGAGAATTTCCTTAATTCGGCACTAAGTTGACTCAGAGGGCTGAATCTCTTAAGTTAGGGCCCAACGCTAGCAGCAGAGGTTCCTCTTATTGTACTTGTATGCTTAGGTTATTTCATAGATTAATTGTTGAATTAATTTTTGCATTGTTTCATTGCAAGTAGTGGTGAATTTGATTAGTTTGCTTCCATTTGTGCATAGATTTAACAATGGATTTAGAGAGATAGAAGAATACCAAAAAGGCTGATAGCAAGTGGATCTGATCTCACTCCTCCCTTTAGGGACCATGGTTTGAGGAAAAACTCCTATTCAACCCCAAAAAGGCAGAATTACGATTTCTTATGGAATTTAGGGTTTTCTGCTAATTAGGCTAGCATCTTTCAAGTTTTCAAGAATAGGTTTTAGTTGTTATCTCTGATATCTCCAGCTTTGTCTTAGATATCATGTTGTTTCACAAAATTCTGCAAGTATTTCCATGCATGAACTAGGTAATTAAATAATGGAATTATGTTTTCTTATGTTAATTGGAAATCTTTCTTATTTGACATAATTCATGGGTAAATGCCAATGATGTGTGTGTAGGAGTTTCAATAGTGCATGAAGATATCATGTCAGTAGCCCCAACCTAACCTCATCCATCCATGATCACCAAAAGCCACTAAGCCCATCAACCAATTTATCATTCCATAAGAACAACTTTCCATGTTCGTTGAGCAAATCCAACCATCTCACAAACTTTGGTTTGAGTTCTAAGGAGGTCCTAGCCACTCCCTTGCCTTATTTCTTCCATCATTCACCTTCCCTAAGCCCTATACCACCTTCCAAATCACTTCTTATGCTTTCGGCTGGATCCTATAGGAATATAGGGGATCCTGTAGGAGCATTAGAACATCCGGTAGGTGAATTAGGACTCTATAGGACGACGTGTAGTAGCCTGTTTTGAGGCTGATTTATGGAAAATGCATCCAGAAAGATAGGAGAAGACACCTATTTGCCTCCCAAGCCATCTGACCTTTCACAACTATCTCTAACCCACTTGCGATACCACCAAGAAGATTTAGCATTCATATTTTCAGAAAAAGGACAAAAAGAAAAAAGGTTATTTTATTAATTCATATGCACAACAATATGTAGGTTTTAACCCCATACATAAATTACATAAATACGAATTCTAAAACATAGAAAATAAACAATGCAAGAGAATAACACATAAAACACATATACATAGAGATTTCCCTGGATCCCAAAACCACGACTATTAGATTGATTTTTCATTATGTTCCTTTCAATGTTACAATACATATTTATACATGCCGAAGCATCCAATAACATGGACCGAAAACCATCGTGTGCAAAACCGTGGACTAGAAACCATTGCATCCAAAACCATGGATCGAAAACCATCACGTCCAAAACCATGTGCGAAAACCATGCACAACTCAAACCCACCTGTGACCCCACTTGCTGCGCAATCAGTGCAACGAGGGGGGGGGGGGATCTACCCCTCCACTAACCCCCCCGCTGTGCAATCGGCACAACGAAGGGGGGGATCCGCCCCCCCTCTAACCCCCCGGTTAACTACGTAGGCTAGTCATGGAAAGAATATAACACAACCCAACACAGTAAAGTGTTTGATTATCTCAGATTGCATGCTTAGGATAGTTAGGATTACACACATGTTAGCTTAGAACTCTTCAGAAGAAAGATATCTTAACAAATAGTCAAATGAGTGATGTGTTTTATGCATTTATTTCAGTCTTTCATTACTGTAGTAGACAATATTTCAATTCTCTAAATTAGGGTAAAATTCCCCTTTCTCCATTGGTAATAAAACTTCTTCTAAATCAATAGAAGGCTGGTTTGAGAAACCCTAGTGGTCTATCTCTAACTCAACAGTGAAAAAGAGTGGACCCATTGCATCTATTTGTCTATACAACACTGTCACCTCCAAGTTTGTATGAACTCTAGGTTGATAAAGTAAAGTTGGTAGCCTAGGAGTTGCAACATTCTTGCGCAATACTAGTGCTCTTCACTTTTTGGCACCGTTTCCGGGAGGTGTTTGAGTAGATATGATTTATGCTTTCTTTCTTCCATTTCTTATCTCTTCTATTATGCTATTAGCTTTATTTTTTTGCAAAATTAATTAGTAAGTTGGTTTGCTTTCCTTTCCATTCTGCAAGTGAGATTTCATTCAACAGTTAGCTTCCATTCAGGTTTTTATTTCAATTCTGCAATTGGTCTTAAAGCTTGAAAAACAAAACAAAACAAAAACACTTTTTTCATGACTCGTAGGAATAGGAATAACTTAGGAAAATTTCTACCAAATATCCCCACCACTTCAAACAACCAACCTTCCCTCTTCTTTGGTGGCTGTGAATTGGAGGATTCCTTAGGCGAGCAACCATGGATTTTTGAAGAGCCTACAAAGGGAGAAGAAGAAGGAGAACCGATTCCTATTGACCTAATGACTGAAATTAGAAATGATAGAGGAGATAGAAAAAGAGTTGACGGTGCTTTTCCCATCAGAGAAACCAATGGGGATGCCAAGATGAAAAACATAAGCCCCTCTGCTCTCCCTCACTTCCATGGCCTGACCTCAGAGGATCCAGATACTTTCTTATTTGAGTTCGCTATCATATGCAGAAATTATGATTACACCACTGATGATCAGAAGTTGAAATTATTCCCATCCACTCTCAAGGATGCAACTCTGCGCTGGTTCATGGGTTTACCTGGGGATAAAATCACCACCTAGGCTCAGATGCAACAAGCCTTCAACAAGAAGTATTAGGACTATTGTAGGTCCAAAGACACTAACGAGGAAATTTTTAGAATGACCTTAGGGCATGACTAGTACTTCGAGGATTATGAGGAAATATTCCAGCTTAGCTACAAAAGAGCCAAGTGCACACTTGATCCTGAGTCACTGAAGCTAGTCCTACTTAGGGGGGTCAGGGAAGATCTTCTAGATACCCTAAACCTTCTAGTAGGAGGGAACATATACCATCTACCCTATTAATATTTCAAGATTGTCTTTAAGAACCATTCTAGAGCAGCTAGGAAAAAGGCTAGGGGTAGGCAACCAGTGTCCATCTCATCCTCTTCTAATGCATCTATAAAAGGTGAAATTAGGAATATGCTGGAATATTTCAAGAGTGAAATGCTACAATCTCTTGCCCTATAGATGGACACTATGCACATCAAGAGAAAGCAGGAGGAAGCAGAGAGAGCATTAGCCATATTCTGCCCTAGATGCACAAGGAGGCACCAATGTCCATTAAAACATATAGAAATCGGCTCGGTCTGTGAAGAAAACCACTCCATAGACAAGTGCCCTTATCTACTTGGACTAAAAGTTGTGTATCAGGGAACTGAAGGGGTGACTGAACAACTCTACTACATAAATCAAAGGAAGCCTCATGGGCGTCGACTGTACTAGCAGGGCATGTAAGGGTCAACCTATCCATATTACAACCCTAACCAAAACACATCCATTCCCTCTTGGGCCCCCCTGCTCATCCCTCCTGGTCTACGCTTTCTCCTTGGTATTTTGCACTTCAGTACCATTCCCAGCTGACCAACCAGCCATTTCAGCCATATACTCCTCCACAACCTCAGTGGAATGCACCACTCCAGGGGTGGAGGCCCCCATACAACAATGCTCCATGTTTATTGGCTTCACCTCCTACTCAACCACAACTTTTACACTCTACTCCACCTAAACAACCTCTTATTACTACCCAACCAAATCAGAACGTGAACAACAGATAGGCACAACAAGTCTACATTGGAGAGAGATCCCACCCTGCTTATGCTGTGGAGATTCAGGAAATCAATATCAGGTCTGAGAGAGTACTCCCGGACAACCAACCTCCATCTCCACCAAGGGAGAGTGAGGAGGAAAGAGAGGAAAGTATGCCTAGAGTGATTCTACCACCCTTTCCTGAAAGATTAACTCATCTAGTCCAGCTTACCCCAGAAGACAATGAACTTCTGGGTGAATTGAAAAATCTATGTCTCAAAATTTTACTTCTCCAAGCAATTAAGGATGTACCTATTTACAACAAACTGATTAAATATAAGTGTTTCAAACATCCAGGGAGGCAAAAAAGAGACACCCCTACCATTAATGTCATTTGACAACTGTCTGACTTAATGCTGGTGCAGGTAATTTTTCCAAAGTATTTAGACCTTGGAAGCCTTGTATTAGATGTGCACATCAACGGAACCAGTGTCCCACACACCTTGATTGATCTTGGGTCTGCCATTAATGTAATGACTAAGGACACCATGCTCACACTGAATCTCCACGGTTCATTAAGAAAGACTGCGATAGACTTGCAACGTGCAAACCAATCCATAGTAGCCCTTGAGGGGATTGTTGAAGATGTGATGGTCTCGATTGAATCCTGGGAGTACCCTGCAGACTTCCTAGTTCTCCATCCTAAGGCCAAGATTAATGGTTATCCTCTCATACGTGGGAGGCCTTGGTTAGCCACTGCCGATGTCTACATTAGCTGCAGGGC
>APFE031023326.1:0-14063 GCA_000404065.3 Pinus taeda | reverse complement strand
AATTCAAGAAATAACGCCACCAAAACTAGGAGAGTTCAATTAGGAAAAAGAACAATGTTGAATACTTGTAGTGTAATGCAACTAGTAGGAGGAAGAGTGACCAACAATCAAGTCACTTTATTAGACATTACAACCAATTTTGAGACAGAACTTCTCCACATCCATATAATTGGTGCAACCTCCTTACAAAGACATGCCTCAAAACTCTCTTTCGAACATTTTTTCTTTAGAGAATCAAGTGTAATGGGGGAGGGTATCTCAAGAGGACCTAGTCATTCTCCCCTTAGAAAGATGGAGAAAACAATGAGAGGATAAAAATAACCTAATTGAGTAGAAAAGAACCATTGGAAAAATTCCTCTCATGATGTAGTTGCGAAACAAATGGTAACCCATAACCTCCTTTAGAAATCATTGATGTGAAAGCATATAGATCCTTCCCAATATCTCCATCCCAATTCATTAATGACACCATAATACTTTCAGGGGCACGTATTATCATAAGTTTATATAATGAATACTAGATATAGGGAGGTCGCCACACATCCCTCATTTATTGAGTGGGGTGATAGTGGTGGTACCATCCCCTCCCACATTTTTTCAATGTGTCTCACCCCATTCGATGTTATCTCCCTATTCATGAAAAAGGTCAAATCGTAATCGTGGTAGAGTAGAGAGTGATTGTCTTCTAGGAACCAAGAGGATACTATAATCGTCTACAGGTAGGAGAGAAGGAAGTTCATATTGGAACATAAAAGGTTTTCAAAAGAATCTTTAACTTTTTCATATGAGTGCCTAATGGGTGAGGGGATAATTGTTGTAAGATAAAGGAGGAGGGAAATGATACAATATAATTTTTCAGCATCTAGATATATGAAATATTTTCCACTTGTGAGTCGTTTATGTGTTTTTTTAAAGTTGATATAACCATATGAGAATATCCCTCAATAATAGGTTTATTGAAACCCAATGATCTGACAACAAGGAAACAATTTTAAGGAAAAAAACTCAATTGCATTATCATTGTTGTGGCTAATAGAGCCTGTAAAAATGTATATTGGATTATTAAGAGTGTCATGGAAGAGGCCTTTGTAACCTAAATCAGCTATGTTTCCCAAGGAATATTCATAAAATCTAAACATGAGGAATCTATCAAGAGGCATGGACAAGGAAAATAAGGAGGAAGACACGGAGATAAGGAAAGCAAGGAGGGGCGAGTGGAGAGGATGGTGGAGGAAAATCTTTCCCTAGGTGGGAGATTCTAGAAGAGTTGTTAGCTAATCCTGAGTCGACTAGGGCCTATTAAAGTGGTTTTAAATGATTCGTACTGCGATGAGAAATAATCAATTAGGTTTAAACATTTATCAACAAATAAAGCATCCATTATTTCCTTCCATATGGACCAAAGAAGTAAACCTATAGTGACAATCTAGGAATGATTGATGATGGCATTACTAAAGGTTTTGGATCAAAAAGATGTTATAGTTGAAATGATGTCCATATTGTTCTTGTGAGATTGGTCGAAGAGTAGTAAAACTTTTGACCACAAGTGTTTAGAAAAGGAGCATGCATTGAATATGTGTTATGTCGTCTCTTGGTTGTCTCTTTGAAGGTGAAAAAAGGATTCACCCTTGAAACATATCTAAGTGGTTTTCACTAGATTAGATATTTGCACCTAGCGACGAACCACAAAAGTGAGTTACTTTGGGCCACATGTTTAGAAACCATATACTAGCCTAGATTGAGTCTTAGGGGATTACATCTTGTTCTGAATCTAGATGATGTGCTACCTTGATTTCTAAGTTGTCAGTAGATTTCTAACCCCATCTAAATTTGTCTAGTGTAGCCATGATGAGGATTTTCCTCTTTTGAATATTTCATTCAAGGAGGGACCAATCATGAATTTGGATTTAAAAATCACTTTCTTTAAGGAGCACAAAGTAGCATTCTCCATCTTCCATTTCAAGTAGTGTGATACCAATACATGTCCATTTTTAGTCATAAGGCTCTCTAATTGTGTATATGATACCTAACTACTCAAACGAGACAATTCTTTCTAAGAATCACCCCAGAATTGAGATGTGTTACCATCATTGATTTTCCAAAGGTTATGGTAATATATATCATATTTGTAGTGAGATCATCTAAATTCCAAATCATGGAGCTAAGAACATTGTGTTGCATACTTAGTCTCTATTGAAGAGATAAATCTAAAAAATATTTTTCATTAAAGCTAATCTTCCATATTTCATTTTGTCGGCTTTAATCCATCACCACCACATTTTTAACCTAAGGAATTTGTTGATAATTTCATGGTCGTAATGTCCTCATTCGCCTATCATCCTTAGTAGCCACAAGGACCAATTTTTTCTCCCTTGCTTCTCTTCTCCAAAGAAATAATTGATAAAGACTCCTTGTAGAATGTGGGTTTCCTTTTAGGTAGCTAGAATATATATTTTATAAAGGGGGGATACTAAATAATATATTTCAAGAGAAAAAAATTGTTGTAAATGTTAAGGGAGAAAAGGGTACAATTATCTTGCTTGTTAGAGAAGTTGGTTAGGGAATTAATTTTGAGGAGTTTCCAACAAAAGGGGCTCCAAGGAAAATAATAGGAAAGGAGAAATTTTGAAAGACAATAATTCTAGATGAGTGGGATTGGACTCCAAGGTCGATATTCAGGAAGAAGATCTGATATTTTACTAGTTAATACAAGTACATGATGCAAGCATGAACTCTTTGAGAACTCCCATGAACATCATATATTCTCCTATAGAAGGATATCCCATGAGTATTATTTCATCCACAAATTATTTATGGGTGAATAAATCATTAGTACCATAAAAATTTAATAATTTTATGGATTATTGATGTGCATTATCCTATAGGTAGTGTCCTTGACCCTCCATGATGAAAATGAAAACAAAGGGTGATAGAGCATCCCCCTTTTGAATACATTTTTAGGGATTAAAAGTGTAGGTTCAAGAACCATTGAGAAGAATAGAAAATAAAGGAGAGGAATCGAGTGAGCCTATCCAATATATCTAGAGACGAAACGAGTGAGCCTATCCAATATATCTAGCCTTCAGAGAATCCAAAGGTGCTGAGAATGTGGTAAATATATAACCAGTTGAGATTATCAAAATCTTTAGAAAAGTATATCTTGATGACTATTCCTTCCTTCATTTCTTTTAGAGGGTGGATGATCTTATATCACACCCCTATACCATTAAGAATTTGTCTTCCCTCATATATCTAGACTTCTCTTTAGATATTATAGAAGGGAGTAAAGGCTTCAAGAAATTAGTAATGATATTGGATAATAATTCATATATCACATTGCATAAGGAAATTGATCGAAAACAACTTTGATCATTGGCATGTTTTGATTTAGGAATCGATATTAAGAAGGTGGCATTGAGGGTAGGCAGGAATAATATTTTGTCCTCTATACTCAATGAGTAAGTCATGGATATCCTCCCCCAAGAATGATGAGCATGCTTGCAATAAGTTTGGTGTACACCAATTTGCTACATGTGCCTTATTTTTGGCATGCTCATTACATATTCTTCCACTTCTTCAATGCTTATGTTCCTCATTAATGTTGCATTGCACTATGTTATAACCATTATATGGATGTGGATGAAGATCGTTTTGATGGATTGAAGTCTATTATGAAGGAGTTCTTTCATTAACGTGTTATAATAAGCTATGATTTCTTTCTCAAAGGTCATTACGATATATTAACTTTCTAACTATGTCATCCAAAAACGATTAGATGTGATTATGGAAGTAGTTTTTTTATCATGGATTTGTTAAAGAAATTCATGGTTCTTTTTACTTCCTTTAACAAGTTGATACTATACATTTTATTCTAGATTATTTTTTCTTGCTTCCTCCTTTCCTTTATCTAGGGTAAGATTTCCCCCTCTTATTTAGTGAGGTCGTCTACATGGCCATCTAGTATTATTTGTTGTTAGATGGATTATATATAGGCTTCTAATTGTCATTTAACATATTAAATGTTTCCAAACTCTTCCTTGTTCCATTTCTTAATTTGGGCCTACCATATTTTAATATTTTGTTGAAATTTATGCATGGGAAGAAGATTTCAATATCATCCTAATAAGGCCTAGCCTTCACCATAGAGGAAGGACGATTGAACTAGAAACTTTAAAATATAAGAGGATAACTGTTCTGGGATATATTTATGTCTTCCACCCCTTTTATTGTTCCAATTGAATGTCCCATTGACTATAGAAATATCTACTATGTTCATTACGCTAATGGTTTCATTGAATAAGTGAGAGTCAATATCTAGGCATGCAATACCTCCCTTTTTATCTCTAGTGATTTGGTAATGATAGAAATATCAATTCATAATACATATTTATTCTTGGAGTATATTTGCATTTGAGAAAAAGAGTTGATAATGGTGGCTTTGTCTATCAATATACGGCAACATATATGAAAAAAATAGATCTAGATTCTTTAGAGATTAAATATTTCCACTCGTATGCATGGAGTGGATATCACATATAGGAATTTGACCACTGTAGGGTTGCATAAGACTTCAAGGCCAATATAATGGCTAGTCAAATATAACGTTATGCATTTGAATCATTCCTAGCATTACATTGCTAAAGTGTCTCAATTTTCACTAGAGCATTTAGTTTCATATAAAATTATTATGTTTGCTATTTCTATATTAGTAAGATCATTCAAGATACATTTTATTTCCAACATAGTTGATAAGTTGAATTCTCCACGAGATAACTTTGATTGGGAACAAGGCTTAAAGGAAGAAGACACCTCTAAAATGAGAATTACTTTACTAGAGTTGGCAAATAAGTTCCTTGTTTCTTGTATCAGTTCTCATTTTATCTTTTCTCCTTAGATGACTTCGGTGTGCCTTTAAACATGTGGGTATGAATACTCAACAGTTGGTTAGCAGAGTTCAACCCTACTAGAGAAAATGTTTTATGATACTACACCTTTATATATGATTGTTGGAGCCAATTCATTTCTTTTTCTAGGATGGAAATTCGACCTTTGCTTTTCCACATCTTTATCATTTCTTAAAACCCAATATCATCTAGATCCATCTCTTTAGGATTGACTTCTGTTGAAACACTTTGTGAATCTTCCATAATGACCTCTTGTGAGGGAGTGTTTTCATTTATAATTTATGGGCTTTTCCACTTCTTATTTCAGTTTGTCTACATTGGATAATTAGCCTAAAGAGATGGATATTTGGCTACTTATAGTTCACTATATTATAGTTTTTGAGATATTAGGGCTTCATATTTATTATTCAAATAGAGGGGCTCCATGGATGAGGTACAACCTAGATTCTTTTGGATCCTTTTCTTAGTTGTGAAATTATTGAAACCCTACAAACATTCTTATTGTTGCATGGCTTGTGATGATTCCCTTTTTGTAGAGGAAATTTAGAGAAGAAATGTATATATTCCTAACATATTCCATCATAGAATAGAACATGCTCATAATGTAGGGGTTGTACCGAAAGTTCTTTTGATGGTAAATCCTGTATAGGCTCTAATAGAGGCTATAACATATCCATATATTAATGATATGCTATCTTCCAAAAAATATTATTATTTATAAGTTGTTAGTGCTAATTTTGAATAACTAAGTAGCAAAATTTCATTACAGAATTTGTAAAATTATAAACAATGCAATGCTTTTATGTTTTTTTGTAAAACTCATTTTTTTTTCAAATTTATGATATTATTTCATAAAATAATTATGTCTCTTAAATTCTGACATATTATATTAATGTTACATAAAATGTATTACTATTGTTTTCTTCACTTTTTAAATAAATTGAAAATTTGATTTTCTACTAGTACAATTTGTAATTAGGAAAAAAAATCAATTAAAACCAAAAAAAGGTTAGAATGAAAATGAAAATGTAATATATTCAAGAATATAGTATATATGAAGACAAAGATATATACAACAAAGTAGTTAATATTATTTTTTCTTAAAAATTATATATTTTCAATTTTTACAGTGAAATATCTATGTGTTTAAGCCATGAGGCTTGTCGAATTTATAATTGAGGTAAGGAACCAAACAAGCATCTACGTTAGATATATTATTCACACATTAAAATAAAAAGAATTTAATATAATATGAATAAACTTTGAAAACAGACATGCATGAGACTTTGTTCCTAAAGTGCACCCATGTTTTTAGAAATATATACATGTTCCTAGAATGCATGCTCATGACTATGAGCGCACGCACGATCCTAATAATTTTTAAACCCTACATCTCTTTCTCCTCCCAACCTATCTCGCATTGTTCCCCCTTTCTTTCAAGGGGGGGAAAAAAAACTTTTTGTTTCCTTTTTCCCCCTTCCCCCTTTTTTTTATGCTTTCCCCCTGTTCTAATATTTCTTGTGTCATCCATCTTTTCTCTTTTCACTTTTTTATTTTTAAATTGTCTTTACTCGTTTTAAAATAGATTCATAAAACTATATATAAATATATAAATTTAAGTTTCCTTAATTTAAATATTATTTATAATATATAAAAATTTGAGTTTCCTAATTTATTAAGATAATTATTATTTTATACAAAATTATTAAGATTTGTATAAACTGAGATAAATATATAAAATTAAAAAATTTTCTTGCAAATTTGTAAACTTGTAAACAACACATTCTTCTTAATCACAAATAATTTTTTAATTTTTTAATTTAATGAAGTCGATTTATATCTTTAAATTACAATTATTTGTTTTACATCCTAAATATACAAGTTATTTGTTTTACATAAAATTCTTATGATTATTATTATTTTTAAATTAAATCATTAAATAGATTAATAAATTTAAAATAAGTGATTAAGATTAAAATAAGGAAAAATTAAACAAATTAAAAATATGTATTTTATGTTATTATTATGTGAAGAAAATATATATAAAAATATATTAATCATTAATCTTAAATTATAAATTCGATTACCATTCGTTCTATATAGTTTTAAATTGATCTGGATTGGTTCATTATATTGTTTATCATTTATTTTGATGCATTTATAGTGGAAAAAGTGGAGGAATTAGCTCACAAGAACATTTTTGTTGGGGGAAACCAGTTTGGCAAAACAGGGTATGAAACTTTTCGGAAAATTTTGAGATATGAAATGTTTTTGAGGCGGAAATTTTTTATCCTTTAGTACCACATCCTTTCAAGATATTCTACAAACAAATATCTTTCCAACGACACAAGAAGCACGTCAATTGAGCTTCATATGTAAAAGTTATGCCACTCGAAAGTTAACCTTCTTGTTTTCACACCATTAATTTGGGATGATTTTTCATCAGCCCCCACTATTCATGGCAAAGGGGCTAGCTACATGATTATATTTTAAAAGATCCTAGAATAGTTTATATTGTAACTATGGTTAAGAGTTGAGGTACTCAAACATAACGACTAGTATGTTAATGGGTTGTGTTATAACTAGGCCAGTAGGAGGAAGAAACATTCCATTATTTCAAGTGAATTTGTTACATAACTTAGAAAAAATAGCTAAGAGGGATAAGAGATAGAGCACACAGTGAGGATTGGTGTACTGTAGTAGCCCACGGGCAACAAACCACTCTTCATTATATTTCCAGCCATATTTCTAGATCGAGAAATAGAGCAGAGCGACCTCACTTTCCAATTTGGATTTTCTCCTGAAAGGGTTTCCCATAGAAAATATTATGTCTTATGCATGTAGGATATATATATTTTTTTATTCTCTGTTTTATCCATAACTTTCAATCACATGCATGCACTATTAACAATAAATCTACATATCCATAAATATAATAAAACTGTAATAGTGTAGAATTTTAGATTTTGAATACAATATTATCAGATCTACTGTGACGAAATATCCAGTGGAATATCCATGACAATTCACAAATCATATTTGTACCATAATAGGTTTCTTTTATTACTTTTTGGATAGTTGTTGGGTATCTAGATCGATGGGGCTAAAAATTCTAAAATCTTAATCATGGCAGACGAATCTATGAATGACCCTCACGATCCTAGAGTTGAGATATTTTGAAAGCTTGAATAGTAAGTAATAGATATAAATCAAAATGTAAATATCCTCATGGAAGCCTTGAGCAAGATGCTTTGGATATTTGACAAAGATGGGGGTTCAAATTCAGAGGACAAATCAGAAGGAGGGCTAGGATATCAAGAAGAAATGGAGAACCTTACAAAGAAAGAACCTAGAAAATACCAACCCAGTTCAAGTGCCATGATTCAATCATAATACCTATTTAAAATGGAATCAAAGGTTTATATTGGGTTGTACCATATTGAGATTGATGCTATAAAGTTGAATCAATAGTTGCATCAACTCAAAATTTATTTGAACATCCATCCAATTGAGGAAGGACATAAGATCTCATTTGCATGGATAAAATTGGAGGGACATGCACTAAATTGGTGGGAAATACACATGGATGGCATTTGGTTGGAGAGAGAGCCTCCAATGACTAAGTGGGAGGATTGAAAAACCCTCCTTAAGTCACAGTTTTATCCCACTCAGTGCATAGAGGACTAGTGGATTTAGTGGCACTACTTCACGCAAAAGTCAAGCCAAAGCATGTAGGAGTACACCAAAAAGTTCCAAAAGATGGATATAATTTTGGGTATCTCTACAAAGAACTGAGATGTACGCAATTAATTTTTAGGTCTACACAGTCATCTACATGAGCAAGTGATTTTGTTGTTATCGGGAAATCTAGTGTCTATGCAGCGCTGCTAGTCCCACTAAGACGGGTAGCTATCTTAGAAACAAACATATTAAAGTTAATTTCGTTTTCCTTTACAAGAAGTAGATAAGAGAAGAGCAAAGAATACGAACCTCGATCTTTCGCTTGGTTCTCTGCTTGTTCCTTCTCTCATTTGACAGATCTTTGCCACTTCTCCCTTGACCACTCCGCTTCAAAGAGTACCTGTAAAGTCAAAGTAGCATAATACCTTCAAAGTGCAGAGATCTAAAGTCGTAAACAATATAGGACTCGATATATATTGACCGCATACATGCATATATTAGAAAACATACAAGAATGTGGAGGAAAACTTGAATAGCTTTATTGATATAGAGATTAGAAGAGAGGATTACAACCCATTAATCTGTCCTAGCGTCATCCTCCTAGCATGAAAGCCCTTCCTCACCTCATAAAAAGCTTAGATCACCCAACACTATGATATTCCACCAGGAAACCAACAACACTTCCTTACAAGATACAATGTTCCAACCTCTGGATCTCTGGGATGAGGGATCCATATATAGATGATTGTAAGAGGGTGAGTCAACTTCTGGGATTTTGATTAGTGTCATCTCTCTGATAGTTCTTGATTCCACTTGGAGATTGATGATCTCTTACTCATCCCTGAGTGAATTCAGAGAGGCAAGTGTCACAGGAGAAGTTTCTGGAAGATTCCATGTTCATCCACCTTGCACACTATCTCTTCCATTAGTTTACTCTCGCCCATCACACCCTACAGAAGGGCTTTCCAGTATGCATCACACTTTTTACACTGAGCAGGTGAGATGCATCGCACCCTTAGCACTAGGCAATCTGTATGGTCGAGTTTTGACCAGTTCTGTGCAGTTTTTTGTGAAGAACTTCTGGGAGATGAAGTAATCAGCTGACCTTGTTCCTTTAGGGCATGAAACAACACTTTTAGGGACTTAGAAGCCCTTGGTTTATGGACATATATGATTTGGGGTTTCAGTGCCCAAATATGTCTATAACAGTTGTTCAAGCCTAAACTAGTGGACAAGGATTATGTGGAAGAACAATACCCGGAGAATGTTGGCCTAAATAGAGTGAAATCAAGTGGATTGAATCTGAGGGAGAAACACATTGCTTCTAAGGAGCAGAATAAGAAGAAAAAATGGGGAAAAGATAAAAATATGGTAGTAACAACAAACCAGTGCAAGATCCCGAAAACCACTGCAAGTTGACAACTATATAAAGGACAAGTGTTATAAGTTGCATCAAGAACTAAACCCAAAGATAAAAAAAGAAAGATAATAAGAAGAAGAATATCATGGCCACTGATTCAAGAAATCAAGTTAAACTAGTGTCAGAGATAGGTGAGAATATCGTATGCACATTAGTGCAGAAGGAGATGAATCTAATTAACCTTTAACAACATGAAGAGAAAGAGATGAAAAAACTCCTTTATACAAATATACATATCAAGGAGATGCCATTGATGATGTGTTTGACTCAGGATCACAAGAGAATCTCATTGGAGTAGAGATGGTAAATAAGTTGGGGTTGGAAGTTCCTGATCATATAAAAAAATATGCATTGGTATGGGCAAATAAATATGTAGAGGTGATGGTAACAAAACATTGCAAAATTAGATTTCTTATCGGTGCTGATTTTATTGATGAAGTAAATCTAGATGGGGTTCCCATTGATGTTTGTGGAGTCTTTTTTGGGAGTCCCTACATGTACATGCATGATGCGATATGCATGTGCAGATCTAACCAACACTGAATTATCAATGATGGAAAATCATTCATCATCAACGTGCACAAAAGAAGTCAAAATTTTCATTAGTAAGTTCCAACCAAACCAATGAATTGATCAATTCTAGGAAGAAGAATGTTTTATTTTTTTAAGACATTCAGTTTACAGAAGAGTTAGTAAGACGTAAGGCATACTTGGAGGAGTGTACTGAGAAACATAAATAACAAGTGGAGGAGTTGATGTAGGCATACAAGTATGTGTTCCGAGAACCTAAAGGGTTACCACCTAAGAGGGAATTGGAGCATGAGATCTAGCTATTGTCACACTCCCCATTATCAAATAGTGGGTTGTACAAGTAGTATGTTATAGAAGCAAGTGAGGTGAAGAAAATATTGCAACAACTACTAGAACAAGGTGTCACTCAACTAAGTATATCACCATGTAAATCACCCATCATCATTTTTCCAAAGAAGGATGCGACTTGGCAGATGCGTATATATTACATTTTGTTGAAAAAAACCATGCTCAAGAAAAATACCCTTGCCTAGGATAGATTATTTGTTGGATTAGTTGCAACAAGAAAAGTACTTCACCAAGATATGCTTGAAGTTTACATATCACCAAATTGAAGTCAAATAAGAAGATACATGGAAGACCATCTTGAAAACTAGACAAGGGTTGTGTGAGTGGTTATTCATGCCATTTGGCCTATGTAGTGCACCAGCTACATTTATGAGAATGATGAATTATGTACTGTGTCCTTTAATAGATTCATTTGTTATTGTCTATTTGTATAATATATTTGTATATGTTTCTACATGGGAGAAGCACATCTCACATCTGACATAAGTGTTTGAGATGTTAAAGAAGCACCAACTACTAGCAAATCTCAAGAAGTGTGAGTTTTCACGACATTACTTGGTGTATCTAGGGTATGTTATAGGTGGGGGAGAGTTGAAGATAGATCCTTCCAAGATGGAGCCCATCATGAAATGGCTGGTGCCATGGATAATTTTAAGGATGGAAATTTATTTTAATGTTTAGAAACCTTTAAGAATCTTATTAATCCCTAATATGAAATTTGTAAAATGTTTAGTGATGTTTTTATTAAAAAACAAATTTCTAATGATTTTATATAGCCTTTATAAAGTTTTGGTCACAATCTCTATAAATGTTTGGCGATTTTTAATATAAAATAATTTTATCCTATAAAATTTGGGCTAATTGATTTTAATAAAGATGGAAATTGGTGAACCTTTTCTTTTCGAAAAATCACGGAGAATTAGCCCATATGCGAGTATTAGCCCCCAAAAATTTTGCATGGTCGGTGCTTGTTAATTCTTTTGAGGTCGGGAGTTTTGTTGAGGTAACATAGTTTCTAAGGAAATTCATAGCCTCATTATTAGTAGTAATGACACCACTCCACACCATAGAAATAAGTGGAAATATTTTTTAGTGGAGAAGGGGTCAATGGAAGGATTTTGAGGAGCTTAAGAAGAAAATTAGTCAAACACCAATTCTGGAATTACCAAAATTGCATTGAAATTTTGAAATGGAGACATATTTGAGTGGGTATGTTATGGGAGTGATCTTGATAAAAGGAGGAAGGCTTTGATGCTACAATTAGGAAGTATTTCATGAGGAATTTCTTAACTACCCTACGTATGACAAGGATCTCTATGACCTAGTACAATATTTGAAGAAGTGGTAGCACTATTTGGTGGGAAAGGAGACAATAATCCACATTGTCCACTAGTAGTTATAGTCCTTGCAACCCCTGAGTAAGCTACAACAGACTAGAAATTACAATTGGACGGGGGTTTTAGAGCAGTTTCATTTGGTGATAAAGTACAAGAAGGGAACCACAAACAAGTTGGCCGAGATGATTTCAAGACAACACACAAAAAATATCATGTCTTTGGAGACTCTTATGCACATGGATCCATTCATCCTTGATACATACATAGAAGCATATTGAAAGATGAGGACTTTAAGTAGGTGTATGAGTAGTTGAAAAGTACAAGACAAGTGCATGATGGAAACAAAACCATTGACTACCATCTCCAGTAAGGGTTACTCTACAAGATGATTAAGTTATGTGTTGTTAAAGGTGAGAGACTAAACTAATTAGAGAGGCTCACACCTAAAAGGTTACATGGCAGTTTGGTGTAGGGAAAATCGTGGGAAAGTTGCAGAGAGGTATGTATATTGGACCAAGATGCAAGAGTAGGTAGATAGATTCATAAGAGGATGCATGCTTTTTTTACAAACAAACCTAGAAACAAGAAACAAGGTCTATATCATCTCTTACCTGTACCCACTCATCCTTAGGAAAGCATTTCCATGGAATTTGTGGGAGGATTCACAATGGATGGACAATAATACTTGTTCATGGTAGTTGAAAGGTTCAAAAATATGTGTGTTTTGATGCCCTATAAAAATACCAATCATGGGAAAGAAGCAACAAACTTGTTATTTGGAGAGGTATAAGTGCACTTCAGTATACTAAGGAGCATCATTTTAAACAGGCATACAAGATTTCTCAGTACATTTTGGACTACATTGTGGGAGAAGGTGGACATGAAGTTGAAGATATTTATAACATTCCATCCACATATAGATGGGAAAACAAAAATAGTCAACATGACCTTGTTATAGGTTTTACGGGGATACAACTAGAAGCATATTAAGACCTAGTATGAAAATTTGGTATATATACAACATTCTTACAATGGAGTAGTCCATACTTCTTCAGGAAGGGCCCCATTTGAAACATGTTTTCGGTATTTGTCACCTTCACCTTTGGACATTGCAAATTGGAATTAAGGAGGGGCAAGGGAGGTTGTTACAGGAGATGTTTTGAGAGATTAAAAGTTTGTAGAAAATATGAGGCAAATCCATCTACAAGTACAATAGACATTACAAAAGTCACTGTTATGAAATTAGCTCACAAAATTATAGAAAGATATATTGACACCTTCAAAATAAGACTCTTTGAGGGGGAAGCCTCCTTTACATTACACAAATGAAAAATTATTCAATGATACAAATGGAAAGGCCTCCTATATATATATAGGATTATAAGGGGTCATAATATAATCAGAGCCGACATAACAATAATAATGTAAGGGCACAATAATAACAAAATTATAGAAAGATATATTGAAGCCTTCAAAATAAGACTCTTTGAGGGGGAAGCCTCCTTTACATTACACAAATGAAAAATTATTCAATGATACAAATGGAAAGGCCTCCTATATATATATAGGATTATAAGGGGTCATAATATAATCAGAGCCGACATAACAATAATAATGTAAGGGCACAATAATAACAATATTGGGACTACATGGGCACACCTATATAATAAGGGGGTTATGCTAATAATAATAAGGGGTTACACCAGTAGTATAGTGTAGGAATTTACAGGGTAAGTTCCTCAGAAAGAACACCAAAAGGACACTGCTCACAACCAGATCTCAAATCAATACACCAGTATTTTTGACGTGGTTAAAACCCTCAAAGAGGGAAACAGTCCACGG
>APFE031023320.1:0-14491 GCA_000404065.3 Pinus taeda | reverse complement strand
TTTTTTCTGGAAAAAGAATAAAAGAATGCTATAGTACAGTGGAAAGAACTAGTGTCATTGAAACAGATGATCTAGTTCTTCGGATGGGAACATTCCTATGCTCAATGAAGGGAGGAGAAACTGGTCGAGGACACTCAAAGAGATGTTCCTTCCACGGGTCTGAAGGTGTGTCAAGTTGCATAAGCTAAGGGATTGCAAGTTTGATTTTTGCAAAAGACATGGTCAAAAAAGTGGCTTAAACACGAGTCCAAGTGAAGTCGGCTCAAGGCCAAAAGGTGCAAATGGTCAAAATGCAATGCAGTAGTACAACTCAACACAAAGGAGCCTCTAGGGTATAATGTTAGAACAAAGTGAAGAAGCAAAGAGGAATGAATCTTCAACACATAAGTCATGGTGGAACTAGAGAGGAATCCCGAGCCTACTCAATGAAGTAGCATGGGCAATCAATTTCAGTGAGGTGCTAACTACGATGCCCATGAAAAGGATGGCTCTACCATCGTGTCATGATTTAAAAAATTGGCGAGTTAAGATGGTTGATGAACCATAACACGATGGGATCAACCCTATGGCAAGTGTATCGACAAATGGAGGTTGGTATGAAAAATGCAATTGAAAAATGGCTTCCCTAACCTATATGCCAGTGAGTAAACGATACCTGCCATGACAGGTCAACAATCATGGAATCGACTTGAAGTTTTTGAAGAAGTGTCCAAAATGTCCTAAAAAACAACCCATTCTCGACACTCCAAGCTCCCAAGTTAAAAGATACATGAGACGAAACAAAATCAAGTTTTGAAAATAATTGACATTTTCAAAGTTTATAAAATAGTTTTTTGACTCACCATTGTTACCATTTGTGCTGAGAGCAAAAGCTGTGGAGAAAAAGAAGCAATATTGCCCCTCAAAGAATTCAACCATTCAAATTGACTCAAAATCACCAAGTAACCCACAAATCTAGCTTGCATCAATTTGTGATTGTTTTTAGAAATTTAAATTGAGGTTCTACCATTGGAAATTATGTCAAAACTTCCAACGCGGTGTATACGTGGGTTGGATATGAGAAACCTACGTATACGGAGGCCCTACACATGACTGTGTATGAACTAGACTCGTGTATACACGGTTTGAATTTAAAACATAAAAATCTAACGGCTAAACTTGATTTTCTTTCAGGATGACAATCACCTGGAGGGAAAGGGAGCATGCTACTGTTGATGATGAGGTTATGAATGATCAATAGGCCTTGGATGGCTTGAGAGGATGTGGTTTATTCAAAATTTTCAAAATGCCAAATATGAAGGCAAACACCCACTTGCTTGAAATGTTGATCCATTACTGGAGTATTGAATATGATGCATTCATTATTGATCAAATGCCTTTAAGGATAGATATAGAAGATATCTAATTTATTATTGGACTCTCCCAGAGAGGAGAAGTGGTACACTCAACAGGATGATCACGAGGTAGTCTTTCAGTGGAGGACTACATTCATATATGTTATCTAGGGCATCTAGAGAAGATTGGAAGCCAAATTCCAATCAACATGTAGAAAGTTTGTCCTTGAGGATCATTCTGTTCACCATAGCCAGGATAGATGGATCGATCTTACTGCACCAAGAATCACGACTATCCATGAGCTTGGCTGTAGATTGTCTCACTACCGTGTTCGACTAGTGTATAGCTCTTCTTACCAAAATGAAGAGTCAACTATCCTCAATTCAGAAAGGACAGACCAAGAACTTCAGATATGGGATCATTTTGTGCTCCTTCTTCTTCGAGAAGGTTCCAGGGTTACATCCTAGAGTATCAGTTCCTATCAGTAGCCCATGAGATCCACTGATGGGTAGGTGGGCCGACTTGATGAAATGCCTAGGAGGCGGAGACATACCGTGGACTACTTTTGATGATGATTTCTTCTCCTGGTGGGAGCAGCAGATCATCGTTGTAGACAACTATCCCTATGTTGGTATGGATTTAAGGGGAGATCCAAATTTGGCGTTGCCACCAGATGCAGCATGGGGAGAGATAGGTAACCATTTTTTTTTAAGTTTTGTCAATTTTTATGTTTTTCAAATATGAAAATGAACTTAAAAATATTTTTGATGGGATTAAATGACTGATATAATGATCATGTTCCATATGTGGGTCTGGTATGACCAAACGGATTTCCACAGCACAGGCGTTGCGGAAGAGGTGTCAAAGAGGCAGCTGTAGAGATTGAGAGAGTCTTATACACAGTCTAGTGAAAATTGGTGAGATTGACTCACCGATATCGATGGAGGCCATAGAATATCTACCAGAGGATATGCAGCACCGCATGGTAGGAGTGCCACGTGACTGGGTTCGCCTTTTTTGGCATGTGGCCAAAGCAGTGGTCACCTACTTAGACGCTCATCTTGAGCTGGGTCATTAGATGTATTGGACATGATTATGGGCATTTTAGTCTCGATTTTTTATATTATTTTTGACACAATTTATGTACACACGAGCAATTTTATGATATATATATATAGTTCTGACTTTTGATGTTTGATTATCTTGATGAATGAATGATGTGCCAATCTAAAGCTTGATCAGCGATAAAATCTGCTAATGAATTATTAGATCGTGGAATGTGCAAATAAGTAACATAAAAAAATGATATTTGCAACACCCTCACTCTCAAATATTGGTGATATAAACAAGGATCCCGAACCCAATAGATGTTATTCAATTGCGACACTACTAGTTGTGAATCAAGATAGACTACCAAGAATTGATTCCATAAGAAATAGCTTCGGATAGTAAATTAATGGTGGAAATATACTCAACCATATTATTTGACGATGGACCAATACATACTCCCCTTGATACCATCAACTGACTAGTTGGATAATAAATCACCCAAGTTGGGAAGCAAGGCTCCGAGTGTGCTAACTAGCACCATCGGCGAATTTGAAATAGACCAAGTCATCCATCAACACTTGAGAAATCAGATCAAAAGAGTGTCGATATCATGAAAACCCCCGATAAGATATGTAAAAAATACAAGATATACAAAGAAGTCATTGCTCGTCCATAACCTAAGCAATGTACTTCTTGAGGTAGAGCCCATCAGGGGGCTCCGCCAGTTTTCTCCTAGAGATGTTTATAGGTACAATTATTGAGCCAATCAATATATTACCTTCGGTACATAACTGTGTTGGAGCCAAAGGAACTCTACAAACATCGCTAGTAGGTAGACTGGAAGACTTAGATTCGACTTCATGCAAAGGAGGACGAAAATATAGGCGATGATGTAAGTCTTCCAATTGTCAATCTACCATCGTCATTGCTTCGAATATTGCTTCGTCAGATGGAAAAATTGTATCTAAGCAATCCATAGCAGAAGTGGAGTCGAGGGTCAAAGTAGGAGCCACATCACCATCTAACTTCTCCTCTGAAAAGGGATTTGGAAGGTCGTCTTCAGAGTTATTGATAAATTCATATCTAAGCTCTGCTGCAGACATATAAGATTCTATTCCATCCACCTTCCCCTCATTTGATGTGGTCGCAGATGAAGGTAATGTCCCAGGATCTGAAAAATAGTGAGTTCGAACAAACTCTTTCCATTACTTGTTAAAGCAACAATAGTATTTGGCCTTATTTTTTTAAATCATGTGTTGCAGTGATGATGTGTTTTCCATCACTTATTGAAGCAACAATGATATGTTGGCCTTGTTTTTGGTAGCTGGGGTATTGTTTCCATCGTGATGTAAACTTGACCATTGAGTATGTGTTATAAAATCTTCACAAGTATGGGATGCTTGGGTCATTAGTTCATCATAGCATGTAATTTCCAAAACAATGTACTATAGGTTTGCAGAGGTTTGAGGTGTCGGCTCATCGCTTATGGCTCTAAAGGACAAAGGTGAAGGAGAAGTAAGGGTGACATATAAGATACTTGTAAGTGCAGATAGGGTACAAAGAAGTGGAAGATAATTTTCATGCTTTTGGAGGACCAAAAGCTCCTCAGTGGGGAGGATTGATCCAGGTGGCTCCAGACATAGGCAGAAGTCCCAGAGGAGTTAGAAAGGGTCAAAATTCAAAGTGTTTAGATTTCTTACAAACAAGCACTAGACCGAAGTGCTCATCGTCTTGATTCCAACGGTGTGAACGAAACTCAAATCCGAGTTTGTATGAGGGAGAGTGATCCAGTCAAAATTTTGGTCAAAGTTGGGCTATGGGCCAAGTTTAAGTGTCCTACAATTTGACTGACCCTGGGGCATGAAACCTAGCTCCCAAAAGCAGGCGAATTTGTAGGATCGTTAATTTGTCTAATATCCCCTATATTAGACCAAATAAAGAAAATGTATTATTATTTAAAAAATAAAATATATTTTATGGGGTGGCGGGCCACAAACCCTGCTAGCCCCTCAACAACCAATATATATTATAATAAAAAACAATTTTTAAAGTTTAAAAATATGTCGATGAGCCATGACCCCCGTTGGCCCACCCTCAACCACCAGTGCACATAAAACATTTATGTTTGGGTTGTGGGCGGACAACCTCTGGTGGACCCAGCTTACGCCCCCACCCACCAAACAAACGATGTGTCAAACATATATGGGATGACGGGAATCGAACCCACCCGACCACATGGCTGGCCTGCACCAAGTCGCCCAACCAAACATCACATCTCATTTAATACGCCAACCAGAACTGTTTAATATTCCAACCAAATATTACAACGAACACACCATGTAATAGTTCCACTTAACCGCATGCCATTCCAACTAAATGCACCCATTTTTGTAATAAAATATAATTGCTGTGTATAATTTTGGTAGAGGTGGGATTTGATCCCCCTACCTCCTTGCCTCGAACCAAACATGCTTAACCAACAGGCCAATGACATTTTCATTGTAATTTCTGCCCACAAACTTTATTATAAAACCCTCATTTGCTCAGTGGAAGGAGGAGGGTGGCAAAACGTAACATAGAAACTGAGGCATATGTATTTTTTTAATTAATTTTTGTAGGTGGAAACATCATCCTAGAAAAGCACAGGTGGAACCATGATTGAGCCAAATTTTCAGGAGGGTGAAATTTTGCCAGTGTCCAAATTGGACAAACTTTATGTCGATCCTACACCTCTCAGCGATAGGAACCTGATGGTTCAGAAATAGTTTTGATCTGAGCAGCAGATATTCAGATGACATGGAGGAGGGAATCTTTGAGGAATCTAGGGGGAATCTAAAAGATTCCTATAGCCCCATATTTTCACTTTGTCAAAATTCAGAAATTTGACAATTGATTTTACACTATTCTACACCACAAATCTGATGGTGCAATCAAAGTTTCCATTTGATCATTCTATTTTTAGCCACTTTTCAAAGTGGAGTGCAGGTGTCAACATTCAATGCGTGAGTAGTCATTTCCATGAAATTCAACGCCACGAGATTGATGGTGCAGCTAGATCCAACAATTTATCATTGTCATCTTCAGATAACTCTTGGATGTGAGGTATATGCAGTGTGATCATGTAATTCTTTGTCTCTTTGCTTGAGATGCATTGTGCTATATAGATCCTTGTTTGATGTTTGATGTGGGATCATGTTTTGTTCTTCATGTGAGATGTACTTATTATCATGCTTTTATTGAGATCCCTTTGTTGTCATGTTGATGGGGTACTCATGTGTCACCATGTATGTTTGAATTGAGATCCATTTGATTCCATGTTGGCAGGATGATCATTATTAACATACGTGAAATTATGTCATGCTGATAGGAGTCCTTTTTTTAATGAGGGTTCCTACAGCAAAACATCTCTTGGAGCCACTCCTGCATGAGGGAATATTCCTTGTATGATAGATAAAACACATTCATGCACATAATCACTCTTTCTAGCACTTAATGCAACATCCTACACCATCTTGACACGGGGGTTCGAAGACGTAGTCCCTCCTGGACGAACTCCATTATCAACGTCTTGTGTTGGTTCTTGTCATGTTCCTTCTTCTTTATATGATGCATATATGTTCCTTTACGCTATTTTAAATGTAATTATAATCACATCACAAAAGCAAAAGATCTTGGTTAAATCCAAGAGTTGAGTCAATTCGGATCATGATTGATGTTGTAATTTTGAGAATGTTCTAATCTTCCAAATTTTCCAAACTTCTTCTCTGATGTAGAAGTGAAAGCTTGAGACTTTTTATTGTCCATTTCGGTGTCATATTTTCCTTTCAATATTTTTCTTATAGAGTACACAAAGCCAATAGCTCATCGAAGTTTGGAGTATCCTTTCTTGAATAGATGTTGGTCACAAAACTACTCCATTATGAAGATAGATCATTGAGTACACAAGTCATTAAGTTAGAATCATATATGACTTCTCCAAGTCTTTGTAGTTGATCTTTAAATTGTGAGGATTTTATAAGATATAAGGCCAGGTATTTATCTTTTGATAACCTTGTTATGTGAAGTCAATTCCTTAAATATATTTTCAAGCATATGGTGTTGACCGCATATAGTTTTACCAATTTGTCGTAGATTCATTTAGATGTGCCCAAATATGTAACAAAGGGGATAAGATGATCTTTGATGGATTCATTGAGAAATATTTGAGCCCTAACTTCTATAGGGTTTAACCCTATACATAAATTACCTGCAAATGGATTCTTAAAACAAGAAAATAAACAACGTTGACAACATAAAATATACACAAATATTTTCTCCTGGAACCCAAACCGGGAAAATCATATTGATTTTTTATTATATTCATTTAAAAGTTACCTTACATTATATACATGTTGAAGCATTCATAAACCCCAATCCATTAACACTAAATTAGAACATAACCATAGTTTCCTTGACTGGATCTAAAAAATACCATGCCATCATGCCCAAAACCATGCTTGAAAACCATGGGTAGGTTTTCCCACCATCCTTCGGTCTGCCACCCATCCTTGAGTCTTCACAACTATTATTGGGTTTGCATAAATTGTTTTTCCCAATAATAATAAATTATTTTTATTTTTTTACTTTTATATGGAAAATACAATGATACAAGTACCATGATAATTATGAAGATTGAACACAGTTACATTTTTCAACACTCCCTCTTAATTAGGAAGGTATTCATAATTTCACAACCAAATACAATGATACTGCCAAATTGAAATGTTCTCATAAGAAGAGTTCAGATTGATAAGTCATCATCAAACATCAACATCCTAGCCAACATTGTCAAATTGCAATATATCAAGACTTTGACTAACAAGCTCTAACTCTCCACTAGACTACAACATAATTTTGGGAGGCGTAGATTTGGATACCAACACCACTACCTTTCAAGGCACATACCCCGTCCAGATGTTCACCAGGTATGTCCTTACAATACTATTCTTATCATGGATTTCCAATCCTCAAAGAATATTGATATTCTTCGACTACTCTTATTGTGGATACCCTATCCAATCCTCAAAGAGTATCAGTCAATGGGACTACTTCCTATCTTGGATTCCAAATCCTTAAGGAATATCGGTCCTATATGCTTATCCAATCCTCAATTCTCCCTACTAGTGCTTTCATTATACTTACGACAATTTTTCTTGGCCTAGTGCATGACACATGGAGAATATGGTATGCCTCATCACTTTCTCTTGAC
Source organism: Pinus taeda (assembly GCA_000404065.3). Classification (NCBI taxonomy): domain Eukaryota; kingdom Viridiplantae; phylum Streptophyta; class Pinopsida; order Pinales; family Pinaceae; genus Pinus; species Pinus taeda. The sequence goes on along the minus strand of APFE031023320.1, from coordinate 6,858 downwards.
TAGGGAGGTAATTCTTACTCCCTCTCAAATAGGGAGCGAATTCGTACTCCCTCTCAACTAAGGAGACATAATCATAAGCTCCAACTTATCTCATTCGTCAACTACTTATTCTTCTGTGGAGATCTTAGTAGTAGTTGCAAGGATCCTATTTCACATCACATCATACCTGAGCATCGACCTTCTTGGATGCTAATAAATTTACAAAGCCAAACGTTTTCTCAATCTATGTTAGTGACAGGGTTATTTCAATCTTTTATATCACTTTCCATCAACCATCATTTCTATATCTTTTTCATCAAAATTATTTTGTCAAACCAATCGATGTAGAGCTCTTTATAGCTCCCTCTATCCATCTGGGGCATGCAAACTTCTTTTAGATAAACATCTAATACATCATGCCATCAATTAAGAAACAAGCCATATCGAGACTTCCTATATCAAATTTCTACCTTTCCTTTGTTTATATTGTACACATTGCTGCCATAGTGACTTTTTTTGGAAGTCATACCATATCAAAACATCTTTTCTCAACGTCAAAATTTCCAAACCAAGTGAAGCTTCTTAAAATTTCAAACTATAGGTTTCTTAGAGCCACTTCTTGTCATTTCTATCTTTTTTACATTCTTTAGGAGACCATATCAAATGTTGATCAATATTGCCACACATTATGCTCATCTATCATGATATTATATATCAAAACCATATGGAAGAGTCTTGACTTTTCCAATCTAACCAACACATACTATATGAATTTTCTTTCTAATGAGGATTCCTTTTTTAAATATATTCATACCTCTTCTTTTCATAAAGCCATCTAGTTGAATTCCTTTTGAATGAATTGTTTCTTTAAGTTTCTTTGAAGATGAGGTCTAATATTAGATTCCTTCATTAAAATAAGACATGCTCCAATTATGCCCTCATGCTACAACTCAACTATCTTCTTACCTTCAAACTTCTATACTGATTTTGATACTGGCTCCATAATATACTTCTTCCATGTCACTTATACCACGATGGTTTTGTTATTGATAAGGATCCTTGTGATCATTTTATTCTAGATGATTTCTTCTATATCAACATGATGCCACATAATTGTTGCATGAGTTGTGAATTGCTAGATCGTCCAATCGTTATATCCTTGCCTTGCTAGCTGATTTCTTTCAATAAAATGCAACTGACTATGTAGGCTCTAGATCTTCCAATGCTCTATACTTATTTATGTGATGTCATAATCTGAAAAATCTAAGACCCTTCTACAAATGTAATTTCATATTCTACTCTAACATCCATTTCCTAATAAATGAGAAAAAAAACTACTAGTAAACATGGTAGTGGTGGAGTTCTTCAATAATAGAGATCTTTATGATCTTTATCTATAGTGCCTTTTTATGTTCTTAATTTTCTTCAGTAATGTGAGCTTTATTTATTTCCTTCCTCTTACTTTTCCTCCTATTTTTAGGATCCTCGGGACAATCCTTTTTAAAGTGTCCATATTCATTACACCCAAAGCAATTTACTTTGGACATGTCTTGTCTTCCACGTCACTGATTATTGCTGCAGTTTTGACGAGGTTCTAATCTTCCAAATTTTCAAAACTTTTTCTTTGATCTAGTAGCAAAAGCTTGAGATTTTTCATTTTCGGGTTCATTGTCATCCTTTGCTTTCAATCTTGTTTCTTCTAGAATACACAAATTTGATAGCTCATCGAAGTTTGGAGTATCCTTTCTTGAATAGATGATGGTCACAAAACTACTCCATTCTGAAGGCAGACCATTGAATACATAAGTAGTTAATTTAGAATCAGATATGACTTCTCCAAGTTCTTGTGGTTGATCTTTTACTTGTGAGTATTTTATAAGATATGAGGCTAGGTCTTCATCTTTTGATAACCTTGTTTTGTAAAGTTAGTTCCTCAAAGATATCTTCTAACTTGTGGTGCGTAATGCATATAGTTTTACCAATTTGTTATATATTTCTTTAGATGTGCCCAAATCTGCAACAAAGGGGATAAGACGATCTTTGATGGACTCAATTTAGTAAGATGCATGACCAATGGTGATCCCCGAATTGTTACAACCCAGCAAATGAAGGTCATACCCAAGCAAGGCGAAGTCACTTGCATAATAGCTTGTAGAAGTAAAAGAAACAACTTACAATATAACGAGGTGGATTAGGAAGAGAATGTTGAACATGACACATTCCTGAGATATTAGAGAGTCCACCTCTTTCTAGAGTACTCCAAGAATAATTTTTCTTACAAATTGTTGGATGAACTCATCCATGATGATAGGTACCAAGTGGAAGATGGAATCATTTCTTTGAAGGACAAATATATTTTTGTAACGAATCTACACTTAGAAAAAGGCTATGTGGGATCACACCCAACAAAACATCTAATGTCACATGGGAGTTTTACCCTAAAGAAAGGGATTACACAATTAGGGAGCGGAGTAGGCCAAACACTGAGGACAAATTCCACAAGGAAAAATAAGTTGCAGTGGAAAATTTCTCCAAGGCACATGACAAAATGATTAAGAACGAAAAATAAGACATGTTACCTTCTAGAAGCATGGAAAGAGTTTGGTAGCAAAAACTGCAAAATCACAGGATCGTGAAGTTGATTCCCCAAATTCTCCAAAAAGACCTCGTGCATTTGAGCTAGGTACCAAATTTTATTATGAACTAATTGCTACATTGAATACTTACAATGTTACTAAGGTCCTTTGTGCTGCAAAATGTATCGGGATAACAAAAGTTACATAAAAAGGGATAGATGGGATTATTTTTTAGTTTACTCCAAAGTGGAAAAAATGCTATGACTATACTGCGAGCTACCAAATCACTCCTACCATGGTCAAGTAATTGCAAAATTCCATGGATTTGTGTTGTCATTGATCCATCACATGATAATGGGCCTTCATTTGCACAAGGAAGAGGTTGTTAAAAACCCAACCATGCATAGAAGGAAACACCTTAAGACATGAAAAGGGGTCACCTTCTAATGATGTAAAGACAAAAGAAATATATGGACAACCTATGGAGTTTATTGGAAACCTACTGCAACCAAAATGGGAAGAAACTTCCTACAACCTTTTGAAAACTATGACTATAATAAGAGGAGAAACTTCATCTTACATAAAACTTACTTCAACAATAACACACACTTTTACTTTTTTCCCAAAACTCAGTTATGATTTGGAGGGTATAAGAAAAAAGTCTTCCATGATGGCATCATCAACCAACAATATGATTATGGGGGAAACAAGATAAAAAGTGGGGTGCTGATATAACAACATTAAGGGTGGAAGGAAGTCTACTATTCTTGAAATTGAAGTGGAAATTATGTGGCACTTAGACTTGCCATTGCTTGAGGACAAGAAATGTTGGAATGGGTGGACTGTAATGTCCCTTATGAATTAATTTCCTACAGAAGGACGAAATGGCCTATGCAAATAGTAGTTCATAATCTTGATAAAGGGGGAAAATCAAAATTTTCCCAATGTTGGGGAAACAATGTGAAAATTTTGGGTTGGATGGGGTAAAAAAACCCAAAATTGGGGTGGCATTCACAACCCCTCAAATTTGGGAGTGCAAGAAGGAAATCTATAAATAAAAGAGAGTTAGAACCATTTGGATCATCATTGGATTGGATTGATTTGTCTTTTTTTTTTTTTAATCTTGAGTCTCTGAGTGTTGTAAGACTCCATCCCTATTCTTTGAGTAGTTTTGGTGGAGGTAATCACACCTTACCTAATCACCTTCTCCTTGTTTTGGCACAAGTCATCGAAGCAATTAAGAACTTAATATGTCACTTTGTTCTCGAACAACATATTTGTTGGAGTAGTCTGGTAGTTTATTGAAGATGGATTTGGCATCATTCTGACCAATAGAAGGATTTTTGTTTGTAGCTTATAAAGACATATCTGATTTGAGGATTTTGGGCAGCGAGATCCGCAGTAGCAAGGCGACAAGGTCGAAGCATCATTTTTGTTGGAAAAAAAGGGGAACCTTATCCTGGATAAGGATCGAGATTTTGAAGTATAGAATCGCAGACATCATTTTTGTACAATAGAACTAACAATAATACCTTGGGGGAACCTAGATTGACAACTGACGAAGGCATGGCATACTAGCATCCAATGAAAAAATCACACACCTCATCATCAGTGTCAGCTAAAAATGGAGTAGAGGACAATTAAATTTATCTATTACAACAATATTAAAGCTGCTTAGAAAACCCATTGAATTTTGCATTGGAGACATACTTGGGTTTATTACCATTGTTGTATGCAACACAGGGAGGAGAATCGACCCCTGGTACAATAAGTTTAGAATCCCAGAATAGATAGTAAATTAGTATAGAATCATTTGGATTGGATACTATACATAGTTATAGTCAAATGTTGGTATGCTACATTTGGACATTGAGAAACAATGTTCTGTTGGTGGATTATTGGGTGGATACATTCATGGTTTCATTGGGCAGTCAAACCTAATCTATTGTGAATTGGTTGGAGAATATTGCACTATGTGAATATTTGTATTTATTTATACACACCCATTGTTGTTTTGAATGGACATTGTTGTCTGATTTACTTGGAAAAAAGAACCCTAGTTACAGTAGAACGAAAATTGCCCTAGTACATTAAAGAGTCTTGTGATGTTTGACTCTGAATATCTAGTTCACTTTATGCTATTTACAATGAAGAAAAGGCAAGACAAAGAAAATTAGTTGTTTAAGAAGACATTGACATGTATGTACTTTCTTTAAAAGATTATACTTTTCTGGGACCTCACTTCACTAGATTTCATTTTAATTTTCATGCCACTTAATTGTATTTCATATTATTTTTCATATCATTTTATGTTGTTTTTTCAAAATTAATCTTTTAGTTCAAACATAGTCAAGGAAAAATTTTAAGTGTGGAAGTTTATCTTAAAGTTTAAAAACTTTGACGAATCTTACTAGTCCCTAATATGCAAATTTTAAAATGTTTGGCAATATTTTTGTATTTTTATTTTTATTTTTAATGATTTTTTATTAGTCTATATAAATGTTTGGCAATTTTTAAGATAAAATAATTTTACACTATAAAATGTGGGCAAATCATTTGAAAAAATAGAAATTGGTAAATCTTTTTTTTTTTGGAAAAAAACATGGAAAAGTAGCCCATCTACCAATATTAGCCCACATATATATAAACCACCATATTTAAATAAAAAATATATATTTAGATGAATCCAATCTTTGAAGAAAAAAATAATATTTAGATGAATCCAATTTGTGTCTCACCAAAAACAATGCCAATAATGTGGAATGTAACATCAAAATTAAAAACTAATTTCACATATCTTCTCCGACATCGTTCCTTGTTCATGACATTTCTTCAAAGATTCAAAATTTTTCAAAAAATGATGTGTAATTCTCACATCCTCATGTAGGTTGGAGTTTCACATTTTAAGTGGAGGAGTTATTTGAACAAGGCATCCCAACAAACCAAGTTCCTTAGCAAGGAATCTCTACGAATTTAAGATTAACAAGTGGATATGTTAAACATTGCTAAACATTGTACCACTGGATCTCCTTTTGTCTCCTCCTGCATAACAATGAAAAAGTCACGAGTCTGTTATCACTCAGGTTTTTCCCTGCTTCCTAAAGGGAATACGGCCGAGGTAACCACTGACCAATCTTGTAGTTACAGGTTCTAGCCTACCTGTAACCAGAGAGGGCTCTCTCTTTATAGTTTAACTTTGTTTGATGAGTGTTTTAGACTAGTTATGATGCACTGTTTGTTTGAATTTGGTGGGTTGGTGAATTCTTTTAGAACTGAAGTATAGATTTACATGACAGTTTGTTCCATTGGGCAATGGAGTTGAGATATTTGTGCTTTTGAAAAGTGGATCTGTGAAGATAAAGTGTTGCTGCAGAGCAAGTTAGGCATGTGTGAAACAATATATCAGATTTGTTGGTGAAAATGGGGATTTAGTGAGTGAAAGGCAGTTAAGAATCTTTCACTATGCTAATGAAGAAACATGAAAGTAATGCTTAAGAGCAGTTAATAATTCTTAAACAGTATTCACCATGTTAGGATAAGTTTAGACATGAGCAATTAAGAATTCATATCTATGGCTAATCCAGCAGAAAAAATATTTAGAAATAGAGATTGAGCATAGGGTGTTTGGAACAAATCCTAGGCGATTCTTTTTCTCTACTTACTAAGATTATGAAAACACAAAAGTTATGGAACAAACAGGAAACACATACACAGTTAAGAGAAACTTATTGATTCAGCAAATGACATAGGAATTTTGCAACAACACAGAGCTTTACATATCCATCTTTAGACAACGTTGGAAGCAGCAATCTCCATCAACAATTTTTATTATCAAAAAGTCTTCAGTCTACAAGAGAGCTCTTCTGGAAGAATTGTATTACAACCGACCCTCAATGCGTTATCTGAGGGGATATATATACAAAAATAGGGTATAAAATATCTTAGTGGAGAGTTACGGTGCAATAAATTGCACCACCAACTCTCTTACAAAAAGTAAATGAAAACATAAATATAACTTTAAATGCTGAGGTAGCCGACATTCCTCTGTCAGACAGATTTGATTTTTGGCTGTGGAAAGTAGGCAGTAGCAGTGCTTTTAATACTGCGTTAATTTTGTCCTGCTATTTGGGTGGATTGTTGAGTCATTTGTATGCTGCTTGCTGTACTTGTATGCTGACTTGCCTGCTGACCTGTCTGCTGATCTTTCTCCAAAAAAGGCAAAAAGCAAAGTGGAATTATCTAGGCAAAATTTCCAACATTGCTTGCCACCAATCAGCTGGGGGTAATTGATGTCTTCTCATTT
>APFE031023308.1:0-12462 GCA_000404065.3 Pinus taeda | reverse complement strand
GCGCCCCCGAAGCTAAAAACAGATGTAAAATTGCCTTGTAAAAGTATAGTAATTTCTAGTCAATCTGGGCCGTTCATTAGGCAGATGATCTGACAGTAGAACTTATGTTTAGTTTAGGGTTTTTTTTCCCTAGAACACAACCCCTCTCTTTATATGAGGGCATTGTATTTGAGGTTGCGTAATAGATGTGGATTCTTTGAGCGAGAAACAGAGAGGTGAGATTGTGAGAAAAAACAGAGGATATTACAGCGGATCTGCTGTAGGTTGTGTCTCTTCATTTTGTTGGATAATAGAAAGGAAGGACTGGCTATTTGGGGTGAACGTAGCCCAAACTGGGTGAACCAGGTATATTTGTGTCTCTCTTGTTTTATGTGTTTTCTGTGTTTATATTTCTACAATATTTTATGTGTTCCATTGCTCCGTAATATATGATTTTCTAACAAAATATTTCCTCTACATACAACATTCATCATTAAGGGAATTTGTACAGTCATTAATCCCAACACTAGAGACAATAAATTTCATTTTATCATTATAAGAATACTCAATAATTCAACATATCAATGATCATGAAACACTAAACAACGATGAAATCTCATTAACAGAGATATTAATACACATGTTTTCCATAAGCTAGATGGAAATTGAGGAATTGGGTGCAACTATCCACCCAATCATAGCCTCAATTGCACTACAAGATTCTTGTAGTTAACCATCCCAAGAAAAATTTTATGCCTTGACAAGAAGTTTCACTCAAGGTTCAATAGGTTCAATTCAGGGTATATGACATGAAGGACACTCTCCTCCACATTTAGGGAATGAAGATACTTGTTTCAACCATTGAGTCAAGGTTTTTAACACTCAATGTATGGCCACCATGGGCTTGCACAACAAAAAGGGAATCCTTCATTGATTTAGTTCCTAAAATCTTCCTTATTATTAGTGCCTTATGTACTTATTCAAGACAAACTATTTAGAAAACTCTAGTCCCTTCACTTAAGCTAAAGGATTGTACATGCTTTTCCTTGTCCAAATAAGTAAGCTCACAAATTCGACATAGAATTATTGTTATCACCTAAAAAGTGATCACCTAAGAGAAAACAACTGCAGAAAGTGTAGCGACTCAAAAGGACACATCCCATGGAGGAGGACATTATAGACCCATGTCTTGTTCTTCTCCAATGAGTGTTTTTAATAATAATAAAATCAAATTATTTCCATTGGGTTTCTTTTTATCTTTGTTGGCATATGTTTTTCAGTGTTTTTGGTCTCTTTTTTAGGTTTTCTAACATCATTCTTGCATATCTGAAAGTATTTGTAACATTTTGTAGAAAATTTGTATCTAGGTTAACCCGATAATGCAATATAAATCAAAGCAGAATACTATAACCTACTTCTACTATCAATTTGTGGAAGCTTAAAGATCGAGCTGAACAATATAACCAGAAGAAGAAGAATCAATCGCACAATACACATGAAAATAATTTGGGGAAAGCCTCAACTAAAAACCCCACTATCATTATCATACAAAGTGGAAATACATAGGAATTATACAAAGCCTTAGCTCTCACAACTATCCAGCTCTCAGTACAATCCTCACAGATGCTGATAGGAAAACTTGGCTTCTCTCAAGCCTTCCTCTCTACCCTCCAAGCTCCTATTTCCTTGTGATGTTCCTATGGGATGATTCTCCTTCAACCAAGTGGAAAACCTCTTCTACCTAGTGGATGATCACCTGATCTCACACACTATCAGAACTGTGCAATCCTCAAGGAATGATTCCTTCTATGTGCATGAGTTTTCTTTATAAGAATACACATGCAACTAATAGTACACTGTCCTTGACTTTAATCTCAACTGGGTCTTTCTCAGAATAGACATGCACAAGTTTCTGATAAGGGAATCTTCAGTTAACTAGAGTACACTAGTTGAGTGCATGCATGCATCAACTGACTGTTAACTCTCTATTAGTTCCTCAAACAGTTTGGAACTAATTTAACTGGGCTTAACTCGGTAAACGGAGTTAACTAATTACAACTCAAATATAACTCAATCTTATCGCCTTAATTTAAGGGATAACTCTTGCATGACTTCAGAAAGACTTCTAACTTGAATTTCTCCAACTAATTAAGTCAAAATAACTTAATTAATTATTTCCAAGTAATTGTTAAGACTAAGTTTGATTTTAATTCACAATTTAATTCAAGGACAAATTAAATTGGAATATTCTTGTTGCCACATTTCAACACTCCCTCTCAACGAGAAAGGGATTATTTGCCACCCCGATCTTGTCTCTATGGAACTTGAATTTACACTTTGACAATGCCTTTTTCAAAATGTCAGCATCTTGCTCCTTTGTCGAAATATACTACAAAAACATGATCCTCCCATCATCAGCAACTTGCTTTACCTTGTAAAGCCAGTGGGAACTCACAACTAACTTGTTCTTCGGTCTCGGAACCACGTCCCAAACGCTATTATGAACTATGCAGTCATACTCCTCCACCATAGCATCAACCCAAATCGGCTGCTACATTGCTTCCTCAAAGGAAGATGGCTCAGTCCCAACGCATTCCCCAACAAGGGCCATGTATCCAGTGTACCTCTCAGGTGACCTCCTCTGTCTGCACTGAGAAGATGGTGCTCCCAAATTCTCTCTCGCGTCCTCCAACAATCTGCTAGCTTCTCTTGTGCGCTTACATCCATCTCTGGAAGACTTTTCTTGAGTGGATGTCTCCACTCTCGGAACCTCTGCATGTGGTTGCTCTGTATTATTCTAAGGCTCCTCCTCCTTAGGAACCAACAATTCCTCCACAGCCTATAGTTGGAGCTCCCTCTCAAGCGAAACTCGCATGGCCTTCTACTCATCAAACTTGAGATCTCTGCGAACCACTGTCCTTCAACTGGTAGGAAAGTACACTCGATAGTTGTGAGGTGTATCAGTGTACCCCACAAATATCCCCAAATTTGCTATCGACTCAAGCTTCTTTCGTGCATCGTTTGTCACATGGCAATATGTTGATGAGCCAAAGATCCTGAAGTGACCAATATTTGGTCTCTTATCGAAGAAATCTTCCTCTGGTGTCTTCATCCCAAGTATACGATGCGGGCTTCTATTTTGCAAATAGACCGTTGTGGTTCATGCCTCAACCCACAAATGAAGTGGTAGGCCTTTATCATGCAACATTCCCTGTGTTTCCCCTACAATAGTTCTGTTCTTCCTCTCGGCCACCCCATTTTGCTATGGGTTATAAGGTGTCATCAACTCCTGTTTAATTCCTTCTGCTGCACAGAAGTCATTAAGCTCTTGAGAGACATACTCTCCACTATTGTCGCTTCTCAATGTCTTGATCTTCTTCCTTGACTCTTTCTCGACCAAAGCTTTGAACTCACAAAACTTTGTGAAGGTTTGGTCATTCTTCTGCATGAAATAAATCCAACATTTACGAGAATAATCATCAATCAAAATCACATAATACCTTTGCTTCACTATGGATGTCATCAAGAATGGTCCACACACATCAGTATGAACTCGCTCTAATATAACCTTCACTCGACTGTCTCGATCATGAAAGGAAGACTTGGTGTACTTTCCCAAGGTACAACCTTTGCATGTGTCAACTTGCTCAAGTTTAAATTTGGGAAGTCTCGTAGATATCTACTGCATTATCTTCAAAGCCCCATGATGCAAATGGCCCAACTGCCTGTGCCACAACTTGCCAATGTCTTGGATTTGCACCAATTCTGCTTTCGTACTCAATGTTGCACCATCATCTACCTCTAGTTTATAGAGATTCTTCACCCGAATCCCTATCCTCTTGGTCTAACCCGTGGCAATGTGTCTTAGGAATGCCTTTCCTTTATTGAAGACAACATCGTAGCCTTTGTTCTCCAACATCGCAACCAATACCAAGTTCTTCTTCAGTCCAGGCACATACTTCACATCTATCAAGGTGATAGGAGCTCCATTGATCTAAAAATGGACTGTACTTGTTTAAGGGTGCAAGGTATCCATTTTCCATAATTTCAAATGTGAGTGATACACTTCAAGTGACCTCTAAAAAGGTGAAAACTTCATATTTCTTATAGAGAGATAGACTGTAGGGGCATTCACCGAACATGTCACCTCTAAAGAGAGGATGAGTTCCAGAGGCTACCTGGCCCTCTACAGGCTCTACCTAAAGAAATAGCAAAGTATACACTTAGAAGTCTTTGACATACACATACTTGAAGTTTGATGTCTTGCGGAATAAGACAAATAACTTTCTATAGCTGAATATGTGATTATGTGTGTATGCAAGTTATGTAGATTTGTTGTTTAACACTTTATATTAGTTTTGTTTAGCATATCATCTTCAGCAAATAAAGACACCAAAATGATAAAGCAGTTCACCCCTTCTGGGCTACATCTGCTGGACCAAGCCTCTCCAACTAGGCTTGTCCTCTTGTATTAAAATTGCTACAAAGGCTAATACAAGAATATGAGTGTCTCAAAAGACATATCTGACTGTAAATACAGAATCAGAAGATAGGAATTAGCTAAACATGCTCTTTCCCAAACATTAAACAGTGAAATTGTACCTCATACAGTACTTTCCCCAATTGGCCCTAGTGGCTCTTTAAACTTGCCTGGAGAATTTCGAGGTGAATATGACCTCAATTGGTTATGAAACCTCTGCCATTAGACTCAGAAGGTTGAAAATAGTACACATAGGCTTTTGAATCACCAAAAATGGATGAACACAGCCCCCAAACAGCTCAAGCACTGAAATGGCCCTAGTGGCCCTGAAAGCTTCCCTGAAGCTATATAGTGAGAAGAATGCCTCAATAGGAAAAACGAGCTATAGAAATGGATTCAGAATGCTGAAAAACTTCAGGAATGACCTTCGTTCCACATTCACTGGCTGCACAATTCCCAATGCAGCTCACAAACTGATTTGGTCCTAGTGGCTCCTGGAACTTCCCCAAAGAAGAAACACCTGCAAACGACCTCATATGGCTGTGAAACCTATGCCAATGGCTTCAGAAGGTTGAAGATACCCAAAATCAAAAACACATTTGTCCAAAATGGACTTTCCTAGCCAAAGTTATGGCCATTTACTCCCAACTGCCAGTTTCCCTTGAAAAACTCCAGTTAACTTTAGTTAGAGTCCAGATAGGCCCACCAGATATGGCGAGTCCACCCAAATTTGGCGCTCCGCAAAAATTTCCGCCAACTTGACTACAGTTATAATAAATACATATGAACAGTTGGCCGTTTACCTCAGATTTTGTGCCGGCGGTTAGGGGTTTGGCCCACAGTTTTGGGCTGTTGTCACATGGTATGGGGGCTGGCCCCTTTCATTTCCCGCCCAAAACCTTTTTCAAAGTTAACTAACATTTGGTTCGAATTCCATTCAAGTTCCGTCGTTGTGGCCCAACGGTAAGGCGTAGGACTGTTGTGTTGGAGGTCGTGGGATCCAACCTCACAAGCACCAAAATTTTGAACAACGCACATACCTTTGCTGACGTCACCATGATGTCATCTGGGCCACGTGTCAGTCTCCGAACCTGCCACATGGTAGACCCCCATTCGCTACCCAAAAAGAATATTCCCTAGAATATTCCAAGGAATATTCTATGGAATATTCTTTTTTTTAATTTTTTTGAAAAATTCAAAAATTAAGGGTTATTGGGCTATTTTGTTTTTCGCATAACTTTCTCATACGGCGACCGTTTTTCGAACCATTTGTGGCACTAGAATCAAGAGGAAAAGCTCTATCTGGTTGTTCAGGTTCGAACCAATCCTGAGCACTTTCATTTTTGACCATTTTACGACACTTGGTTACGAGTTCCTGATCACACCTCCCAAATGAGAAGGCTTTTGGTCCCCAAAAGCTTACTGAATATCTGAACTGAACTGTACAGCACTTGAGGAACAGAAATATCCTCTTTCGTTCAGCCAAAAGAACATATTGATGCCAAAATGTCTTGCATTGCCAACTGTCGTCATGGCGACTTTTTGATGCATAAGCCAAGTACTCGTCGAATCCCGACCAAGTTCTTTCGCCAAACAAATCTAAAATTATAGGAACCAGCAATGAAACTTGTTGATATATGAGCTAAAATATTTCTCTGAACATGTGGGCTTGCCAACTGTCATGATGCCCATGCATGGCACCTCCGCTCCAGAAGAATAGCTGCCTCCCAAATGAGAAGGCTTTTACAAAGATGAAACACTTCATCATTTCTCCTCTTTACAATCTTGGAGATCAAATTAACTTTTTCCAAGTCAATCTTACATTACATGCATGCTTTTCCAGCTCATCGAATTGTGCACAACTTTGCACCAAATTCCTTCCCTGCACCAAATGACACCAAAGGCATCTTGTGCAACAAGACGATCATCAACAACAATTTGTCCTGAAATATGTTGAACAATGGACTCAACCCTCAATATAACAAGTGTGTACACAACCGACACAAGTCGACAAAACATGTGCACCACAATCGACACAAGTCGACAACATAAGTGGCACAATCAACAATGTAAAAGTGTGCTCACAAGCGACACTAGTCGACCAACAACAAGATACATTTACAAACATATGTATGTATCAAAACAATGAATTATATACAGTTCGATAAACACACATACAACATTTATGTACAGGTGCAACTTCAACTCTTCTTTTCTAACACCAACAGGTACAGCAACCCAATAAAAACACATATGGGTAACAAGAGCTGAAATGAAAAAACATTGCTGCAGAACTAGTGAGTATCATACTCATCTTTTACCTTCATGGTGAAATTTTTGCAACAACATAAAAAAACATGCATACATCCAAAGTTTGTATGTACAAAAGGAGTATGTCTTACTGGGTCAAGAAGTCCATCCACTTCTTACCAAGCCACTTCAATGGCGATTTTTGTTTGCAGCAGCCGTTCTTCATGTGAATCTTCCACATCGATTATTGGAATCCATAGATCCACTTGCGCCAATGTTTTTTCCTCAAGCTGCATGTGTTTGGATGACTTGTTGGATGCAGGTCCAACAATGAGAAACATGATGTCCCTTCTTTTGACAAAATTTGCAACTTTCAAGCACTTTCTGAGAAAGTTTTCTTTGCCTCTTCTGCTTCCTATGTGCTTTCTTTTTCAACCAACATCTTGAAGCAACATGGTTAAATCCACTACAAAATGCGCAAAAAAACTTCCTCTTTTGCTGCATAGAATGTCCATCCTTTTTGTCTTCGAGAGACGATGAACTAGTAGAGGAGACAACTTTCCTTTTCAGACTTTCATCACTGTGCTTGTCTTAAAAATTGTTTACATTTGCATGCTCGCCATAAGCGACATGTTTAACCTCTACTTGCTGCAATGATGGCTTAAAACAATGGCAATCATCCTTAAAACAATTTTGGCATATATTCATTTGAGAACTTGGGATAACAGTTCTTTTTAAATTTGCATCACATGCATTCAAGGATTTGAATTCTTCACCATTAAACTGTTCATATCCAAGACCAACATTCTTGGGTCGCTCCACAACTGAAATAGGATCAACCATGCCTTGTGCATGCTTGCCCAAACCTTTGCCTTCTTGATAGCCCATCCTAAACATTAATTTGGACCCTATGCCTCTGGTATGTTTCTCAAAAGAACCAACACACTTTTCAATTGAGGAAATTGAAGACAAGTTTGAATGATTTACCTCATCCTCATGCATTTTCTTGGACAAAGCTTCTTGAGCTTGAAGGAGTTGTTTCTCCCTGTCATGCAGTCTTTGGAGAATTATTTCCTTCTCATCCTTCATAGCCAACAATTGTGCATGAAGCTTAACACTTTCTCTTTGATCCTCAATGAGAATCTGCACCATGTCCTTCACCTTAATGAACTCATTCTTCATGTCATCATTGAAGAATTTTGTGAAGGCGAAAACTTCAATTGTGGAAGAAGTTGACATTATGTAAATGGTCAATTAAACAAAAGAAACTTCCAAATAAGAGTTCTCAAATCTTTCAATCAAATGACAAGCTTTAACCAAATTTCAAACAAAAAACCCCTCCTTATTCAAGCAACCATTTGCAACAAATAAAACAGTCAATCTCTTACACTGCTTTAACACCTTTTGCAGAAACAAATGCTCAACCCTAGCTCTGATACCATCTAATCTGAAAATGGACTGTACTTGTTTAAGGGTGCAAGGTATCCATTTTCCATAATTTCAAATGTGAGTGATACACTTCAAGTGACCTCTAAAAAGGTGAAAACTTCCTATTTCTTATACAGAGATATTTTGTAGGGGCATTCACCGGACATGTCACCTCTAAAGAGAGGATGAGTTCTAGAGGCTACCTAGCCCTCTACAGGCTCTGCCTAAAGAAATAGCAAAGTATACACTTAGAAGTCTTTGACGTACACATACTTGAAGTTTGATGTCTTGCGGAATAAGACAAATAACTTTCTATAGCTGAATAGGTGATTATGTGTGTATGGAAGTTATGTAGATTTGTTGTTTAATACTTTATATCAGTTTTGTTTAGCATGTCATCTTCAACAAATAAAGACACCAAAATGATAAAGCAGTTCACCCCTTCTGGGCTACATCTGTTGGACCAAGCCTCTCCAACTAGGCTTGTCCTCTTGTATTAAAAATGCTACAAAGGGTAATACAAGAATATGAGTGTCTCAAAAGACATATCTGACAGTAAATACAGAATTAGAAGATATGAATTAGCTAAACATGCTCTTTCCCAAACATTAAACAGTGAAATTGTACCTCATACAGTACTTTCCCCAATTGGCCCTTGTGGCCCTTTAAACTTGCATGGAGAATTTCGAGGTGAAAATGACCTCAATTGGTTCTGAAACCTCTGCCATTAGACTGAGAAGGTCAAAAATAGCAGACATAGGCTTTTGAATCACCAAAAAAGGATGAACACAGCCCCCAAACAGCTCAAGCACTGAAATGGCCCTAGTGGCCCTGAAAGCTTCCCTGAAGCTAAATAGTGAGAAGAATGCCTCAACAGGAGAAACAAGTTCTATAAATGGATTTAGAATGCTGAAAACCTTCAGGAATGACCTTCGTTCCACATCCACTGGCTGCACAATTCCCAATGTAGCTCCCAAACTGATTTGGCCCTAGTGGCTCCTGGAACTTCCTCGAAGCAAAAACGCTTGCAAACGACCTCAGATGGCTGTGAAACCTATGTCAATGGCTTCAGAAGGTCGAAGAGACCCAAAATCAAAAACAAATTCATCCAAAACGCACTTTCCTAGCCAAAGTTATGGCCATTTACTCCCAACTGCCAGTTGCCCTTGTGTTGTGGCCACCAACAACCCCCCTCCTTCTTTAGTATTAGCAATAACATAAAACAAGTGGGGACCCTTAGTAAAAAATTCAAAAAAAATTGTATTATACTCCTTAAAAATATACCGCATCGTGAGAAGAGAGTAGAACATTTCTTTATGAGCACAATAAAAACTGCAAAAAAGCGACGCGAAATTCATCGCATAGCATACATTAAGAAGTGCCCATAAATTAAGATCTTAAGAAATCTCTGATAGCCGATATATGACATCGCATGTCGCAACATCGCAAAAATAGAACACAGCGATTTAACACGATCTGCGATCTTGCGATAAACGCGATGCTGCGATGCTACAATCTGCGATCTGCGATCTCCGATCTGCGATATCACAATCTTGACAAAATGCGATAACGCGATAACGTAATGCAAGTTGCAGAAATTGCCCATCGTAAATTTTCCTCGGCTCAACATTCAAGAAAAGCTGTCAGTAAACCAAAAAATTGGATACGCACCTTAAAGAAAATTAATGAATGTACGCCAAAGTGTTAATGAAGGACAGTTTTGTGTTTGTCAAAGAGTCAGTTCACAATGGGTGGCATTATTTTATACATTCGTAGAGCTTAGAGCTTTCGCGTCAATATTTATTTTCATTACTCTTTTCCTTTGCGTGAACTGCAGGAATGAAAAACAAGAAACTTCTAAAGAAAAAGGGAAAGCGTCAACGCTCGGAGACAGAGAAGAGATGCCCTCATAAACGGATACCGCATGCAACGGAACCGCAGATTCCAGAGCATTTCTGAACAGATGCTGACATCAATAGCTGACTCAACACTCAGGGTCAAAAGCTCACAAAAGCAGCATGTTTACAAAAAATCCTGAAGCTTATACCCGGTAAAGGAAAAGGCTCTAAAGGCGAAAAACACACCAGAAAGGCCCGGATGAAAGAACGGAGGCAGTTTTCGATGCGCTAAGAAAATTGTTCAGAAAGCAAGGTCCCTAACTTGCTTAGTCATTCGCAAGTTTGGAAATCAAGATGGCAAAGGCAGAAGCAATTTGAGGGAAATTTTGGTCATTACCAAGTATATACGCAGTTAATTCACCCAACCAAAGGATGATTCCCAAAAATATCTTCTAGTTTACTAAAAAATGGTGCCAACGCTTGCCGTTTCTGTTTGCTTAACTCAAACAAAAGCGGAAGGCAACCAGCTGACTCTTCCTAGGAAAATGTTGAATGCTTGCAACATTAAGGAGAAAAAGCAGAAATAGTTAGGAATTAGATTCGATTTTTTTAAGAAATAAGTTTGCTTAGAAAAAGGGCAGTCATTTAAACCGTATCCTAAATTTATGTAATTAAGTTATTTAGTTAGCAGTATTTAAACCCTTCTCATGCATTTAGAGAAGGGTCCAGAAATTTGTCAAAAACTTGTCCTCAAAACATGTACTTTTGCACCCTCAGAGGAGGTTTTGATGAATGAACAGATCAAGATTTATTGATGTTTGCATTTGGTATCTACTACTGATGTTGCACTTTTGTACTCTTAGTAGATATTAGAACAAGGAGAGATAAATCATTGTTGCTTGAAGCTTATGAGTAGGACCAGTTATAAATGGTACTTTTATCTCTTGACCATTTCTGCTTATATTCTTAAAGCAATATACAGTTTTTAGTTGTTTATATGTTATTACATGAATGTTTGTGTTACCATTTGGCACTTTTGTACGGTGGAGCCATTTATTTATGTTTAATGTGTGAATAACTTATTATGCGATATGTTGTTCACAACTATTTTGCCTAACTTTTTATGCAAAGTGGTTCATCTTAATTGATTTCCATTCTTATAATCACTGAATGATCTTTATTACCAGTTATTATTTGAAATCTCTTTAGATCGCATAATAGAAGAATTACATCCTGGGTTAGCATAGATTAGATGTGTTGTTTTCATTAGATTACAATAGTATAGAGTTAGATTAAAGTAGTTTAGATAGGAACTTTTAGATCAGCAACATCCGATTCTACACACACACACACCCTTAGATTGGGAAACTGGTCCCATTATCCCCAGTTGGACCTGCTATACCAAACAGATAAGGAGATACCAACCAAGGTCCGGACAGGGCGGGTATCCCCCTTGTTGTCGACCCGATTTTTAGGGCTTCAACATATTTGGCGCTAGAAGGAGGGCCTGAACTATAAATGGCACCGAAATCAAAATCTAAATACCATTTTGAGAGTAAATCGCCCTCATCATCTCCCCCGACTTCCCTAGTACGTTTAAATCCAGATTTAGAAGTCGCTCGAGTATCAACCGCTACTACACACCCTTATATTTCAGACCAATCTACCATTGAACCTCCTGAAGTTGAATCTCTAATTCACAAACTTCAGGGATTTTTCGTTTCTCCTCAGAGGTCTAATAAATCTCAAAGCAGTGTGACTTCGCAGCACAATCCTGCTCAACCCCTAACCAGGTTAAAGAGTGAAAAATTTGGCATTCATCCAACTGAGTTGCCTCTTCCCACCAGGAAAAGAGCGAGGAAATTAACGCAAGAGTCTGACAGTGAGACTCTTTCGTCTACATCATCCATTTCAACTACCCCACCGCAAAGTCAACCACCCACACCTCCATTCCAAATCATCATCCATCCGACTACCGAAACTCCCACAACCCCTCTTCAATCATCTACGATCATAGTATCCTCATCTTCCCAACCACAGGGATCATCTTTTGCACTTTCCTCTACTAGCAGCTCAACGATGGCCCAGTCTCCATGGAACAACCCTGGAGTAGTTTTAATGCCTGCGCCCTTGAGTCAAATACCGGCACATCCTGAGAAATGGCTGCCCAAATTCAATCCAGAAGCAGGCATGCTAGCAGAAGAACACATAAACAAATTCATGCTTTCTATCAATCTCAACGGAGTTACTAATGAAGACGTTTTTGTTCATCTTTTTCCCTATACACTGCAAGGGATAGCCGGGTCATGGTACTTTTCACTACCCTCCGGGTCTATCACAAGTTGGGATATCTTCTAGAATCAATTCCTTACCAAGTTTGGTGATGACAGATCAACGGCAACGTTAATCAATGACCTATCCAATCTTAAAGCCGAAGCTAAAAATCCTCTCAAAGATTTCAATTTACAGTTCAATAAAATTCTCAAC